>JAIKVB010000323.1:1536-30075 GCA_024679045.1 Phytophthora brassicae | reverse complement strand
GCTTTTGACTGCTCTGCGAGTAGTGCCTGTGAGCGAGAGAGCTGCCTGCTGGATCCTGCGTTCCCGTCGGTCCTTTGCCCGGCACTCAAGTGTTTAATTGCTATTATTGGTTTACTGCTAAAGTTAACTAACTACCTTCCTATCTATAGGTGCTATTATACGATGGCACCTATAACTAGAAGTAGGGACCAATCAAGTACTCCTGCGCTTAATCCTGCAACCTCATTGGCGTCCGTCAATGTGGGTCGTTGATGTTGGTGCCTTGACGTAAGATGGACGGAGGAGATATATTCGGTGTTAACATGTTGATGGCGAGCTTCATTGGTGCGAGCGGTAGTGTTGGTCATGCAGCTAGGTAGTTGGTGACAGCGTTGCTACGCTGATGCGTGGTGTCTGGCGGTATGAAGAGAACTCATGAGAATGCCATCACGGTCGCCCAGCTTTGGCTCAACACCACCTTATCTCCTCTGCAGCGCGTTTTGCAGCCGGACTTCTATTTGGTTTGCTGAGGTTCTGCTGTACCGCTTGAAAGAACGTCTGTTGAAGTCCGTAAAACCGTGTTAAACGTTACAAAAATCAGGCCATGTGTTTTAACGTGTTTTTATGAAATGAACGTTTATACACTGGCTGCCAGCACTGCTCCCACAGAGAGGCTGTTGATGTAGTGTTCGCGTGGTCGTCTGTTGATGTACCATACACACAAATAACCTCTGATAGTAACTTCATATTACTGTGGTAAGGTTAAAATGTACATACACTAAATATGTACGAAACACAATGTATCCACCTAGAACTGAGTGGCTGGCATCTGCAGCTGCCGACAACCTAAAGAATCAATCACAACTCTTTTTACCTCTTACTTCCCAAGTCGGCTTCCTCCTCCTCATCCAACACCTTTCACAGTTGTTGGCTCACGACAGTAACACTGTACACGGAGGGGGCTGAACCATTCACTTCACAATTCACCCTTAAGATCGCAGCACATACCTCGACAAGTATGCGATTCTCCTACTTCGTCCTCGCATGTACAGTTGCTCTTCTCACTGGCAGCAATGGTGTCGCAGGCGCAAGCTACGAGCAAAAGAAAATCGAACAAGTGACTTCAGTTAGCTCTACTCGTGCGCTCAGGGCGGACGAGACCGATCTTGGCAAGAAAGAAACCGCTACTGATACGACGAACGACAAATCTGATGAAGACGACGAAGAAGAAAGAGGATTTTTCGACTACTTTGTTGCGCGACGACAATACCGACGCTGGTTTCTCGCCCGCTTGACCCCGAAAGAGGTTAACGTTTTGCTAAAGAGCCGGGAGGCGCAAGGTCAGTACATTGACTGGGACATTGTCAAAGGATACAATGAGTACTACTACAATTGGCTGAGCAGGATCGATATCATTTGAAGAGTCCAAGATGCTAGCAGTACATATGTTTAGACTGCTAAACAGTGATGTCTTCTGCAAGGTAACATGATTCTAAAATGCATTTAACCAGTTTTTGTTCTGTACCGGTATTTCTCTGGCCAACTCAAGGCCCAGATCGTGTTTTAGTATGCCGGGTCATAACTATTGGATGGCGTTCCTGCAATGATTCAACGTTATCTGCCTCTATTAATAACTTGGGTATTCGAACAAAAGAAAAGTAAAGGAGGCTATAACAAAATGCGGTATCAGGAGGAGAAAATCTTCATGCAGCGCGCGAACAAGTGCGCAAAAAAGTCGTTCAGCACGTGTTTCGTCTCTAGAAACGCGTCCACGACACCCGAAAGCGAGTGGCTCTGAACGCGCAACTTTGTCTCAAACGCGCCGTTCGCATGGCCTTCGGAACACGCAAACACTGGTCGGCAGAGATTTTGCTGTCGGTTTTTGACTTTTGGGCTCGTTGGGCGCGTTTTCATCGCTGCAAACGACTCGGTTTGCCACTGCCGCAATTTGCGCAAATGAAGTCGCAGTGGGAGATTTGACTTCACAACTACCAAGAGCGCCAAGTTCGTGTCGTAAAAGCTGCTGCAAAAGCTCCAGGAGCACGTTTGCACCGCTATTTCCTACGAATGCACGCATTTGCACGTCGTGTCATTCGCGAACGATTCGCTCTATCTGTTGCTGTTAAATATCATGACGAGAGAAGACAGCGGAAAGCGCTAATGGAGTGGCGCGAAGAAATTGCAGACAATGCAGTGGAAAAGAAGCTTTTGCGATGGGGTTTGCAACGTTTTCATCGTTACTCTTCCGCTAAGCGTAAACTCCGTCCGCTGAAGCAGAATTTACGTAAACTTGGTCTTAAATGGCTTGCTAAACGCGTATGGAAAGGATGGAAACAAGTGGAACTCCACGCGTGTTTTAAACAGGAATTAAACTTGTCCCGACTGGAAAATAGTCAAATGTGGCGTTTAAAACTGCATCGAACGATTGATATTTGGCGCAATGAACGAAATTCTGTGCTACTTGCGAACTCTTTCAAAGCGTGGACCCATTTCAATCGCAAACGCAAATTGTTCGGTACTCTTCGTCTGCTTTGCGCGCGACTGCAACGCAAAACCCTTCTTCAAGGTATCTTTGACGCTTGGAAAGCTGCGAAATGGGACCGACTTGACGGCTTTTTAGAACACAATTTGCGTCTACATGTACAGTGTAGATGCGTGGGATGCGTATCGAGAACTTTCCGTCTTCTTTCCAATGATGTTTTTACGGTACTTTCTCTGATGCAGGCGCCATATTCGGTGGTCTCCCAAGTCATTTTTACGATGATTGTAGTAGTCAAATTGCGCAAAAAGTTGTACAAAACCATTTTTACGATGATTGTAGTAGTCAAATTGCGCAAAAAGTTGTACAAAACAAGGACGAGCTGCTATTTTCCACTTCACGTGATGCAATTGGCCATTTTCACACTCTTTTAGCACGTGAAAGTGTTGCGGAAGTTCGAAATGCGATTTTACAAACTCGATATTTTGTGAATTCAGTCGATAAGTCAACTGGAAGTACGGCGCTTCATGTTGCAACGCAAATCGAAGAACCTGAAAAACGGTTCGAAATTCTTTCCCTACTTTTAAGCGAAGGAGCTGCCACGTTCAAACGTTTGAATCGTCACGGACTTTCACCTGGTGAACTTTCTCCTGACGAAGAGACGAAATTCTTGGTAGAAAAGGGAATTTTTGCCTTTTCTTCTCGAAATTTCAAGAAAATGGACCAAAAAAACTCTTAACACTGATCATCGATTGCTGTGGTGTATAGTGACTCCTATGACGAGAGAATGGAGACGTGATCTTTGTATCCCGGCAGATGTGAGAACTGGTCAATGGTTTAGTAAATTACGTGAAGAATTGTGGCTACGACAAAAGTTCATTGATTCGCTTTTCACCCGACTCCTCTTTTGCACCTACAATTTTACGCTCTCGTGGGTTTCTAAACGCTTTAAAAACGCGTTTGTGTGTATCGCATTATGAATTGCTGCAGTTTCCTCTTACTTTGAAGCAATTCAAGGCAATTGAAGACCCAAACGAAGCTCGAGAACGACGATATTTACACTGCGAAGAGCGAACTCAACGTCGACAATTGAAAGCTAGCGAGACTGGAAGTTATGAAGCGTACGCTCGTTATCTTTTGGCCTCAACTCTTGACACTGAAGCTTGTGAAGAGGAACTTATCCCAAGTTTTGTGGGATTGCTCTTTTCTCTAAATTTTAGTCCAAGAAGTTAAAATTTACACGCAAAAACTTGAAAAAGAGTGTGCAAACGCTGAAACTGAACTTTGGACGCTTTTTCATCGGATTCAGCAGGCTGAGTGAGCGTGGAGCACTCGTTTCGGTGATAATTCAGTTGACAAATATCAAGTTGGAATGTTACGACTGTTTTCAGATGACGCAGATGCTGATTTGTTCTTCCGAAGAGAGATGTTTCTGTTAGAATGTGAGGAATTTACGAAATATCACAATAAGAAAAATGAGAGAAACAGTCAACAGGAAGCGCTAGAAATGGAGATTGAATCGCTTTTGAGCAGAACGAAACGGAAATTGCGAAAGAAAGTGAAGAAAGTGCGAGAAGAAATTGATGAAAATGAAAAAGTTTATAAAAATTCATTATTTGCAGCAGTGAGAAGAGTGGAGAAGATTAGTTCAACAAGGATGGCACTGGAGCGAAGTAATTTACGTATGGCCATGAATTTATTAAAACTTAAGTGAGATTCGAGCAATTGTGGAGCGTTTAGAGTACGCAAAACGCGTGTTACAGACTGGAGACGAGCTTTTAGATGAAGATTTAGCTAGGAATAAGTCTCAACGTGCTGATTTACCTCCATTTGTGGTCGCAATGACACTCGAAGAGCGGAAAACATTCTTAAAGAAAGAGATGACGAGATGTTCACGAATGTTTACAAGAATTACACAGGAAGAGACTGTTTTAACTAAAGAAAATGTCGAGAGTGGAGAGATCAAAACACTTCCTGAGTCTCTTCATCCTTTACAGAAAGAAGCAGTCAGCAAATTACACAACCTTTTCATGTTGAATTTATTTCGTTCTTGTTGCTGTTGGCTCGTAGAGAATTTGATAACGAAACAGAAGAAGAGTGAAGAAAGTGACAATAATAGTGACAGTGAGACAGAGGAAAGTCCGATTAGAAGAAGTTCAAATATGACAGTACATAAGAATATCAAGTTATCAAATGGAAATTTACTAAAAGAAGCAACAGCAACACGCAGAAGTAGTATTACAAGCGCCAGACGAGTCCTTGAGACGTATAACCACGAGAATTCTTTAATTGACGATTTAAACTCTGATGGAGGCGCTATGATTGCCACATACGCAGCCAGTACTTCCTTAATATTTGAAGAAGAACGTCAAGCAGTTCAAGAAGCTGAAAAAGTGCGACTGAAGACCAAGAAAGTGGAAATAATTTCTACAATTCTCGAGAGAAATCCCATTTCCAAAGAACTTGAAATACCTCCTGATCATATTGTAAATATTGACAATATTTCTACTTCTTTATCGAAATCAAAATTTATATCAGAGATGAAAGAAATCCCTCGCAACCGAAATAAAGAGGAACTTGAACGTATGATAAAACATCGACATCTTCAAAATTATCATGAAAATGAAGTATTGAAAATAGAGAAAAATCAACTCAAAGTGAATTTTTACCTGTAATTCATGGTACATAACTCCATTTGGCAATTTTGTTACAGTTGGTACGAATTCCTGGACAGAAGATGGGTTAATTCATAACGAAATGCTACAAGAATCAGTTTCACTAAAGAAAGAACCTCCAAACTTACTTTCAACTGAAGCCATGTGGAAACGTGGAGGAGTAAGACAAGCAGACGGATCTTCTCCAAGTATTAAAGAAGTGTTGGCTCATGCTCATAGATTAAGTATTTCTAGAGAAAAATTACGACCTGGTAGTCGTGGCCAAGGGTTAATCCACCAAGGAGTGTCGGAAGTGTCAGAACCAGTTGAAGAAAGTCCGGAATTGCTACCAGTTTTACCTCCACAAGGTAAAGATAAAGATAAATCTTTAAAACTTGAAAAGTCCAGTTTTCCTACTGAGCAGGTGGAAAGTAAATTGGAGAACTCAATCAGTGGAACTTCACCGTCTTTTCCCGTATTAGATGCCTAATCGATCGCTATTGTACCGGCGACTTTGACGGAAATTGAGGTTCAACTGGAGATGAATTCTAAGCTTTTGAATGCAAGAAATGAGTGTGTAAAGTACTCAGAAGAAACTGGTATTTTATGGGAAGATTTGGTACTGCCAGCGGATCAGATTAGTAGACCAAGTGCAGCGATTGAAGGAGAAGAACAACTGTCGGAATTTTGTGAAGAGAGTGATGGTGTTTGTTTTCCTTCCTAAACGTGAAATTTCCATAGTGAAAAATGGAAAAGAATTGGAGATAAAATGTAATGAGATCGAAAAGGACAAAAATACTGGACAACTGAAGGTCAACATGAAGGAACTGAGAGCTGATTTGCTTGAGCCTCAATTCAATCACCTGTTGTTAAAGTGAGTTTATCAGAATCATCAATACAATTGAAATCATCGCAAACATCTGAACGTGTAAACCACTCGGTACAAAACGATTCAATAGCTACATCAGTTAACCCTTTAATTAAATGGGAAGAGACAACAGAGTTTGAAGCTTTTCCGCTCCAAGTAATTCCTATTATTCAGTCGAGATCTCTTTCAGATGTTGGAGATCAGCGAAATTCACTCATTCGGAATATTGATAGAGCGAAGACAGATACTCGTAGTAATGATTATGATGAAACAGTAGCAAAATCCTTGATCCTCTACGACAAACACCTTCAATCACAGTGAAAGTTATCACGAAATTTATAGATCAAAAAGGGGAGATTTTAGAACCGCCAACGACTGAAATTGACTTATCAGTGCATCAATGGATAAATTACAATTGGAGAATTCTCCATCTTTTGTGAATTTTGAAAATTTAGACATATCCTAGTCGTTGCAAATGGAAGGCAAAGGATTGAGAAAATCTGTGACTGCAGGAACAATAAAACGTAAATTGGACAATTTTAAAAGAGAGCGACCACATTCAACTACTTCGCATTCTAAACTCACTCTAACTTCACGTCAAAGTCGAAGGCGCATACCAGTTAACCCTTTGTCGACTGATTTAACCCTTCAAGGAACCCGCGTGGCAGTCTCCAATACAAATACAAGCGAAGTGAAAACTGTTGAACCATCATCAGAATCTCTTGGGTTTGAAGGAATGACATTACTATCCAAGGCCACAAAGGAACAGCTTTGGCGAGATTTTGTCTCGGTTTGAAGGAATGACATTACTATCCAAGGCCACAAAGGAACAGCTTTGGCGAGATTTTGTCTCGGAACCCCTTTCAGATACAGTACATGACGCGTACACGATTTTGTACCCTCAAAGTTACCCTGTTTCTCTTTCTAAAGAGACACCAAATGTTCAAATAGTACCAACAGACAGTTCAGAAGCCAATAAACCTTCTTTTCAGCCTAATTCGTCACTTTTAAGTCATTTGGCGTTGCGAGTGGGTTCATCTCATCATTTAGTACCAAAACCAATTGACTTGGACAAGAAATTCTGGAGTGCAGTAGAAGGTTATAAAGCTACTGGAAGTTCTCCAATAATTCCATTAGATACTGCTACGATCCTTCAACGTCGACAAGATAAAGCTCAAGCTATCTACGACTAATTCTTTCGTGGTCAACGAGCTGTAGGAGATGATCCTGGAGTGGCTTTGACGTGGTTAGAAATGTACCCCAAACAAGTGGAAGAAGTCCATCGGCAACTCTCTACTGCTCCAAAAGGACTTTTTGCCGAGCTTCAACGTACAGCAGAGCTCCAAATCTCAGCGAAACAACAAGCAGATGAAAAAGTTGCCTAAGAAAAATAAAATACATGTAATAGGTTTTAAAAGGTTTATTCCTGATTATGGTGTTGAAAAATCCAACATCAACATTCAAAGTGTTTACTCAACAATTTTCAACTTATTAACTTGATTTTCAGTTGTAAATTTGATATGAATATGTTACGTTTAACTGAGCTCTTCGATGTGAAGGATAAAGTGGTGGTGATCACTGGCGGCGGCCGTGGGATTGGCCGAATGATGGCCGATGGGTTCGTGCAGAACGGCGCCAGAGTTTACATCGCCTCACGTAACTTGAAAGCGTGTCAAGTTACAGCGGAGGAGCTCAGTGCGAAAGGACCAGGCAAATGTTTCGCTGTAAGTTGGGAATTCTCTTCTTTTTCTCTCTTTTTATCCACCTACTGACGTGTTTTACTTGAAGCTGCAAGCTGATCTCATGACGGAAGCTGCGTGTAAAAAATTGGCTGAAGAAATCGCTCAGAAAGAGAACAAAGTGGACGTTCTTATCAATAACTCGGGCGTTGGCTGGGGAGGAGACGTGAATCATCACCCTGAAAAGGCTTGGAAGAAGGTTTTGGCAGTGAATGTCACGTCCCCTTTCCACCTCACACACTACTTTCTACCGTTGTTGGATGCTGCTACAGACGGTCGAGTTATTAACGTTGGCTCGGTGGCTGGTCTCGCACCTCAACAGATCGAAACCATCGCGTACGACACTTCCAAAGCTGCAGTTCATCACTTGACTCGCGTCTTGGCAGCCAAATTGGCTCGACGTCCTAATGGTGGCCACATTTTAGTGAATGCTATTGCTCCAGGTCTGGTACCGTCTAAAATGTCGGAAGGGATCGCTTTTGTGACGGGAAAATCGTTTGAAGAGATGCAGGAGCAAATCCCAATTCAACGCTACGGGAACGAGTCCGATATGGCAGGATTGGCGCTTTTCCTAGCGTCAAAAGCTTCTGGATAGATCACGGGGATGGTCATCGCTTCGGACGGGGGACAAGTGTACACGATGGAGACTGATTTTGCTCCTTCTAAGCTATAAATACTTGAATAAAGACGACGTTTGGTAGCAATGGAGATAACGGATGAAGCTCTGAAAGAAGCTCCTGTGAAGATGTCGGAGCTGCAGAAATTCCTTTCGGTTCGAGGTCTTCCTGTAGTTGCTAAGGCGAAGTTTTTTCCCACTCCAGTGAAATTATCAGCTGAATTGCTGTCTAAAACGTATACTAAGCGACGATATGGAGAGAAAACGACTGCTCAACGAGCGGCGATTCGAGACTCGGACGACGTTTTCAGTGAGAGTTTGGACGTCTACGTCCCGAAGAAACGCGAACAGGAATTTCTGAATTTACATCGAGATGAAGAGGAAGTGAACAAGCTTTTTCTTACTGAAACGCGAGCACTTTCGTTTGAAAGACAAGTTTTGGAGAAAGAAGTTTGTGACCGAGAAGAGAATCGAGAAAATTTGGAAGAGAAACTCTGGCAGTTGTTAGTGATGAACAAAGGATGGATACAAGAAGAAGAAGAAGAAGAAGAAGATATAGAGAATCAAGTAGAAAAAGAAAAAAGATGAAAAGAAAGTAGAAGAAGAGCCAATTACCCTTGAATGCATGAATGAATACTTATTATACCACAGGTAGCTTACAATTTTGTCAGCCAGGCGAACTCAGTCATTGTATCATCTGCGGGTCTCAGGTAATTTACTTCCTTTCCAACGTTACACAAACGAATTGACTTCCAGACTCACAAGATGATGAATTCTCTTAACCTTACGCAGCTTTTCAATGTGAAAGATAAAGTGGTGATTGTCACGGGTGGCAGTCGTGGAATTGGCAAAATGATTGCTGATGGATTCGTGCAGAATGGAGCGAAAGTTTACATTGCGTCACGCAATCTCGAAGCTTGTCAAGTGACAGCCAAGGAACTCAGTGCCAAAGGTCCTGGCGTCTGCATTCCGGTATTGTTCAAATTAAAACTACTTGTAAATTACCAGAAGTAATATTCGGACTAAATTGTTATTTATATATTTATATCCATAGCTTCAGGTGAATTTAAAAAGTGAAGACGAATGCAAGAAGTTTGCAGACGTAATCGCTACAAGAGAGACACGTGTGGATGTTCTCATTAACAATTCGGGCGATGGAGTTGCAACTCCCGTCGAGAACACTCCGGCATCCGGTTTGTATTTTTTTAAAAGATAATAACCTCGAAACATATAGTATTTTACTAATTATTGGTTTATTTTTCTCCGCTGCAGTCTGGCAGGAGACGTTTGCGATTAATGTGACGTCGGCTTATCTCCTCACTCGCTTCTTGCTGCCTTTACTGGATGCTGCTGCTACATCTTCGGATGCTGCACGAATCATCAACGTTGGATCGGTGGCTGGTCTTGTACCGCAGAAAATTGATACGATGGTCTACGATTCGTCCAAGGCGGCGTTACACCACTTGACGCGCATTCTTGCAGCGAAACTTGCTCGACGTCCAAACGGTGGCCACATCCTCGTGAACGCTATTGCACCGGGATATGTCCCGTCGAAACTGGCAGAGGCCGTCGTGTACCTATCGGGCAAGGAATTCACGGAAATCGGTCAAGAAGTTCCTGTTGAGCGTCTGGGTGAGGCCTCAGATATGGCCGGCTTGGCCATTTTCTTGGCGTCGAAAGCGTCTGGGTGGATTTCGGGACAAGTGATTGCGAGTGATGGCGGTATGATTGGAGCAGCGGAGGCCGGAGTTGGTCCGTCCAAGTTGTAAAAAACGCGCTTTCTACAGTCTCTACGGCGCGACGGTGATCGTGTTGTGTTAGATTTTCTGCTTTTGGCTAAAGGTGATCCTTGCACCTTCATAGATAATGAGAGTTTACGCTTTAAAACCGATAACATAATTTGCTTGTTACTATACGATAGTAGCGCTGTATATTTTTCGTGAATAGAAACTTTCGTAGCTTTCACTCGATTATAGAAGATAACCCCTCCGTTACCGATACCGGTAAGCAAGTGCAAGAACCGCCTGTCACTGACAGCTTCTTTTTATCGAGAAGTTTGTAAAGTGATTTCAAGCGGGCCCCTACGTGGACGTCTAAGGCAACGCCCGGCTCGAGTGATAGCGAGACAACTGAGCGGCCAACGGATTTCCCGGCCACAGAATTTCCTATGACAGAGGCCCCTACGTGGACGTCTAAGGCAACACTCAACGCTACTATGGTGTCCGTCCGTAAGCGGCCAACGGATTTGGCGAAATTTCGCCGGCGCACGCTCATTGGCTGCCGAGCGCAGCGAAGGTGGCCACGATTGGACAAAATAGACTGAGTGCGTTGCGGGACCGAAGGCCCGCCCCAGCCTTCTCTGACGAACAAACGCGGCAAGTAGTGCAGCGAGCCCCTGCGAGCGGAACGGGTCCGCTTATACCGGAGCGAAGCGTAGGTAGCACTTTTAATTAAACTAATAAACACTTACCGACACGTAGCGGCGGCACTCCGCTAACAAACACTTACCGCCGCGTAGCGGCGGCACTCGGCTAGTTGATATGAACTTCAGTATGAGACCTTCAAATGTATGGTATACCGCATCGCCGTAGTCATAGTTCGCGCATTTATCATAAATCCTACGGCGAATGATCCAATCAGAGTAGCATAATTTTCGTGTCGCAAGAATTGATATCTTAAAGCAGAGTTTAAATTACTCAAAAACCGATATCATTAATCTCTTTCGCGGACTGCCAACAATTTTAATTACGGTCGAATGGATATCATAATTCACACGCAGCAACCACCATCCTTTGTCTTCAGTATTGTTTTCGCAGTGAAAAGGATGGCAAAAGCAGGAAGGAAGAGGACAACAGGCACCGGAGCGAAGCCAAAGCTCTACAAGCGAACGGCTGTTCCTACAAGCACAAGCTTGAGGTGCTCATCTACCTAGACACGACGACAATGGACGAAACTGTCTCGCACTTCGACCCTGAGCTAGGCCTCAAAGAGCGGCCGAACAAGAAACGCCAGTACTACGCGTGGAAGGCCGTCCGTGCCACGATTGAGGCTAAGTGCTCGGGCGGTTCTCAACTTCACTGTCGTGACCGCAGCCGTGGGAGCCACGCTTCCTCCGGCTGCAGAAGAACAGCTGGTGGAATGGATTAACTGCTTACGTGCAGATGGTGTGCCCGTTACAGCACTCATGCTCCAGCTGCAAGCGCTAGAGGTCTACCGCGGGTACCAGTTCCCACACGGCGCATTCACGGCAACTTGGAGCTGGCGAAAGCATTTCCTGCGCCGCCACAAGCTGGCTATTCGTCGACGAACTCGTGCTGGTCAGACGACACCTGCGGACGCAGAGGCTAGGGCCCAGGCGTTTAGCGTCATCGTGCGAGACAAGATGAAGGAGCTCAAGAAATCAAAGGTGTTCAACGCTGATCAAACGGGTAAGATTCATTATCTGTCATTTATGGTGGTGCACATTTCTAACGGTATTTCTTCAGGTGTCAACTACGAGTACGTTCCTACTCAGACAATATTTCACCACTTGGTGCCAAGACAGTGTGGGTTCGGTGTGCAGGCAAGACGAAGGAACGCGTGACGGTCATGCTGCTTGGCGACAGCGATGGCAACAAGCTGGACCCCTTCCTCATCTTCAAGACAAAGCCTTCGAAGGTGCCAAAAACCGCGAGAGAATGCTGTCACGCGCTATGGGTTTGGTCGACAGCTCTGGTCGGAGCTGGAGCCGCTACAGCATGAAGTGCAGATCTACGGCAACGCAACAGCCTGGTGGAACAGTGAACTGTCGATTGCGTTCCTGAGCTACCACTTCCTGAGAAGACCTAACATGCATGAGCCCGTGCTGCTGCTTTGGGATGATTTCTCAGGGCATTGGCGGGAGGACGTGCTGATATTTGCGCGGCTTCTCAACGTCGAACTCCTCAAGGTTCCACCCGGTTATACCTACGTCTGTCAGCCGGCAGACGTTGCATGGAACCAGCCCTTCAAGTCACGACTGCGCCAGGAATGGGTGGAATTTCTGGTGGCTCAAGTCCGAGCAGCCGGTGCAGCGGTGGCCTTCAAGATGATGCCGCCAACACGCGCCAAGCTAGTGACCTGGATCAAGGATTCCTGGGCTGCGCTTTCGTCGAAGACAATCAAGGCGGGGTTTCGTAAGGCGCAGCTCCATGTAGAATCTCATGAGGAAGAAACGATGACCTCACAGGATCAGCGCTGTCGTGAACCGGACTGGGGTGCGATGATCATGCTAGTGCGCGCACATGAGATAACCACTGATACTATCGATGCTACAAAGGACATCGAAGAAACTTACGAAGAAGCCATAGTCTAAAGATAGTTGATAGATAAGACAGGCAAAAATGACACTCAGCTACATGAATTACACGTTTATTGACTTGCCCCTATCACCGGCGCCACGCGCACGCTACTTTAGAAGAACTTCGTCGCTGCAAGTACACGCCAAGCTTCGCTGCACACGCTGAGCCTTTGCCGTACACGATAACCGAGACATGCTCTCAAACACCGAGCTCTCCCGCTGTCGTACACCGAGATGCAACTGTTGACTTGGCGGGCGACGCTTGGACTTCAAGCTGAAAATAGACCACCAGGAGGAGTTGAACCCCCGTCTCCCTCGTAAAGGGGCTCTTCCGTTGAGCTACAGTGGTACGTACGGCGACCTGCAAGGCACAGCAACACAGCACGTTAGTAGACAGCGATAGCTAAGAGCAATAGAGCTGGATGAACTCACCATTTAGTGTTGGACGGGGAATTAACCTTTCGGCGACAACCCTCTTAGGACACTAGGTCCCCGCTCAATTCGCTTCACGCGGTCAGTCCAACACTGACGGCAGTGGAAGGCAAAGCGGTGGACAAAATTAGCAGAGAGCGCAGTGCCAACCAAGTAAAGCGACACGCACGAATAGGCAGAAAGCCGAAATATTGCATGTAATTTACAAATGGCTACAATATTTTTAGCTGACCGAATGTAATTGCACTTTCCCATGTCAGCATCGGCAACCTCAACCACCATGCAGATCAGGTACGAACTATGACTACGGCGATGCGGTACACTCCAATCCCATAAAGTACGATTTGATAATCTCTAAATGGCTACAATCAAATTGTGTAAAGTACCGGTATTGTGGGTTCTACTCAAAATTTTCATGGGCGGTTGGTTGAATCGTCAGAGCGCATTCGCTCGAGCAATCGAGCGACCGCCAAATAGTATATAATATGCAAAACAATAGTTATGTGTTATTCTCAAGATGGCGGCTTCTTCACCAGCGCCACCGTACCCCGAGCGCCGTCAATACCCCGTGTCTAATGAGATTTATGAGCCTGCAACCTCTAATATTTATCGCCTGTTTGTTCAGCCACTCTAAAGGGCTTTGTAGGCGAACGTAATTCCTCCGGTAATGCACTCCACCCGTTTATTGCTGCTGGGTCAACATTCCGCTTATGCACGATAAGACAGCAACACTGATTATCTATGAGTCTATAAATAGTTCTTGCTTCATATGTACGATGCCAATTGCCGATAGTTTGTGTGGTCTTGTTATAAACGTCTGCTGGGTCTTACCGCGAATAGCCAAGATAGTAATACTTATACAAACAGGGGAGGGGGGGGGGGGGGGGGGCGTGCTGCGTTGTCGCAACAACCTCCATCCCAACGGAGGGTGTAGGGCGGAACTTAGAGCGTAAGCCACTCCTAGTTACAAACCACAAAGCTAACCACTGAAGCTCACAGCAGCCGTCCGAGCGCTAAGAATTCACAACAAGTATTCCGAGAGATGGGGCAAGTAACAGTTTAGATTGTTTTATCCAATGAGAGAAGGCTGGCGATTGCTTGGTCGATTCGACCAATCAACCCAGAAGTATAAAGATAGCCGGAATTCACAATACCTACCGTCCTTTCAGTTCAGAGTATGGCTACATTAAGTTTGGAATACCGGTAGAATCTTCTCATTTTGTCGCATTTTCTCACTCTCGAGCTCTCATTTCGAAACACGCCCTGATAGTTCTGTGAAGAGCTGGGGCGGATAGCATCGAGCGAAGATGACTAGACGGAGACACCATCACCATGAGCTACCTACCTATCTGGCGTCGGAGATGAAGGAGCAGGCGACCTCCGTGAGGTGTCTGTACCAGCTGACCGACGACCAAGCGCCACCACGATATGCATAAAGAAGGCGGCAACAGGAGCGACTTGAGAAGGCCGCGCTGCAGCAAGAGATGGAGAGGATGGAGTTGGCATGGAAGGTTAAGGAGCCAGCGCTGCAGCAAGAGATCAAGTCAAGAGATCAAGTTTCTGTGGAGGTTGGTGTTCGAGCTTCCATGTATTACATAGATGAGTTAGGTAGTTAGTTATAGTGTAGCGTAGATAGTATGATAGAGCCGTAGTTCGAAATTTAGGACAGCCATGCATTTACGAGTGTCTTCACTTATTTCTAACTGTCACGCTTACAGAATTGCTAAGCAAGATGAAGGACTCATCGCGGGACGTGGTGTTAGTGGCTTTTCTTCTTCGCCTTACTACGAGACTAAAAACAACAGGTACCGAATTACAGAAGAGTACGGCGCCGCTCCATTGTAGACAGGATCTGATGACGAGCAACATGTTGGTCATGGAGTTTGGTGCTGCCAACAGCTTTTTGAAGGTGCTCAAGTGGCTACATATCACCAGGACGGATCCAGCACGTGGACAATGGACGGTGCTGCCACGAACGGCCACTTGAATTTGAATTGAATTTGAAGTGAGGTACATTAACATCTTGTAAGTTAAGCCCAGTGCTGTATAATGCCCGATTCCTCTACGGCTATTGGTGCCAGTAAATGATGCAGAAGTTTACGCGCATTCGCGCGTGGGCTCCTGCCGTCCCTATCCGCAATATGGCCATTCGACCACGAGACGGGGTTTCCCAGCGCTCCTCCAGCGCTGCCATCCCCAGAGTCTGAAGACTCCTCCGCTGTGACGTTGTCAGCATTTGCACAGCAGTAGTAGCAGCACAACGGTGCCGCCCAACGCATGCTTATGCTAGTCCGTCGCACTTGGTCAGCTTGATCCACGGGCATCAGTCCGCATATATGTCGGGCTTCACGTGAGGTGATCGCGTCTCACGCCCAAAGGCGCCGTCCGTTGCCGGAAAGACGCGAACTATGAGATTGATGCGCAGTCGTCACTTGCGAGCTGTAGGTAGGGGTCGATGCACGGCCATCACGTCCGCGCGCCCCAGCGCAGCCCCTCCAAGATCCGCAATCACGGGGGTCTCCCCATCTTGGAGGGCTGCCAGACACCCGGTGGTGGACTGGCTCTACGCTGTTCTTGGCTGTTCTTGACCGCTTGTGGGGTCCGAGGTGATTTGGAAAGTGACGAACGGCCACTTGGAAGTCGTTGGGTGGTTGCACGCGAGTCGAGGCGAGGATTGCACCAAGGCGGCGGTTGATGGTGCCGCAGCTCACATGTGGCTGTAAATGGTGCAGTTTCTACTGCAGAATGTGAGATCGACGGATGATATGCAGTGGATTATATGGCCCTTCCGCTCTGAAGCGGAGAACGGCCAAGTTTCGGAGACTTTAGCTCAACAGAAACGAAAGCTGGAACAAGAATCGTCGGTCTCTGATGCTCAGTCACAAATTATTGTGATGCTACTTCGAGAACAACCCTGTTCGTGCTCGTCAGTACGGTATCACACCCGATCTAGTAGCGCCTATGGCAGCCACTTCATTGACTAAAAATGCGACCGCTGTTAACGGGATTATGCCCCACGAAGCAGCTGAGCAAATTAGTGGGATCCCACTCGGGACATTGGTTAATATCCCGAGTGGGATCCCACTAATTTGAGCAATCTTGAAATTCTCTCTCATTCTACAACAGAACGAGAGAACAAGCCGACGACGCCGCCGCCGTCCCCGAGCCCCAGCCGCAGTTCCAGCGGATCCAGTGCGAGCAGCAAGACGACGACAGCATCCACGACGCAGCGAGTGATGTTCCGAGTGAAGTACCGAGTATGCTTAACAAACCAGAATCCCGGAGGTCAGTACAGTGACCAGGACCTGGTTGATAGTATCAAGTCCTTGCGGAACTTGAACATTCGACTACCGCTACTTACGAAGAAGGATGAGTACCAGCGCTGGAAGAGTGATGTGCCGCTGTACTTTGTTGCCCACTTGCTAGGTGGCATAACGTATGGAAAGGAACGCTTTGACACCGCGGAGGGCTACAAACGACCGCGGTATGCTGAGTGGTACCAACTACGACAAATCAAAGCCTTCTCGGCGATGGCAATGTCACTATCTGTGGAGTTGCCTACGACGTTCAAGGATGACGACATACGCACTCAAATGGAGTCGGCATCCATGTTGTGCTCGAGTATTACGAATTTCTTTGAAGCTGGAGATGAAGTAACCCAGACTACTTACGCTGCGAACTGATGGACAGAAAGTTAGTCAAAGGCGAGGCAGCGAGAAACTACATCAAGGACATTGACATCAAGGCGCGCAAGTTGCACTTGGTGCGTGAATCGTTTAAAGAGTGGGCGCATGCCCGCCTCCTCATCTCCAATGCACTGCTTGTCTTTCCGGAAACGGCCAGAGCCCATTCTGTTTGGATCGCGTATAACGACCCAAGATCCATGACACTAGCTGAAGCGTTGCAGAGAATACGCTCGGCGGAGCACTCCAGCAACCAAGTGCAACAGCAAGTTTCCCTTTCTACGCCGCGCCAGGCACAATCTGGTGTTTCACAAGTGAGCAACATCAGTCAAGGACAAGGTCGGAAAAGAAACAAGTATGCGAACAAGAAGAGCGTTCGACAGAGAATTCAAAGAAAAGCAGAAGTTCAACTGTGCCAATTGTGGAGAAAGGTGATACTGTTATGCTGAGTGTACGGCAACTACTGGTACTCCATTGAAACGTGACCTAGCGCAAGATGTACAAAACAAGCAGAAGATCAAGCGGCCCCTTGTTTCGTTGGTGAACTCGGTGCAACGTGTGCAAACGACATCGAGTGAAGATTCGCAGAGTGAATTGTTTGGAGGACCTTCACTATTCTCTCCACCTGCTATTACACGTACTGTGAACGACAGAGGCGAGTAAGGGACTCTCTCATCTCCATGGTTAACCTCACCGCCTGCAGGCAATGAAGATGATCAAGGTGATCAAGGACAAGGAAGAGGTCGTATTGTTATGCAAGTAAACAACGAGAACAACAATGACGCCACGACTCAGCAGTCGCAAACTCAACGTGTTCTACCTGTGGAGACAGTGCAACCTATTCAAGCGATGTAGACTGTGCAACCTGTACACCTGTGCAACATGTACCTGCATTAACAAACACGATGACACGCATCAGTGGGAGGGTGCACCATTGCGTGTACCTCAGTCACTGGAATCTGCAGTGTACTAATTTGGGAAATGACTTATTTCGGAGCCAAGGATGGTCACGTGTGGGCTCACCGACACCTGGGTAAGACTATCAAAGTTACTTACCTTTGCAGTATGGACCATGGAACACTGTGAGTGCATATTAAATAGGAATTAATCAGTCAAGACTGGATTCATGGCCGTATAGGAACGAACAGAGATATTTGCCACCTCGTGAATATGAATCAAGACCCTATGTGCTACCTGATCATGGACCAGGTCCAATGCTATCTCGAGACGACTATCAGCAGCAGCCTCGTTCAGCATTTGGAAATCCGCAGCGCGGATCTGCAGGGCGATTTAATTCGCCACTTCATGGACCTTCTCGACGTTTTAATTCGCCACCTTTAACGCGCCACCCCGTGGACGTATTAACTCTCCACCCCGTGGCCGTTTCAACTATCCACCCCGTGGAAATTTTAGCTCGCCACCTCGTGGACCTGATTTGCGATTAAATTCGCCACCTCGAGGACCCCGAGTCACTACGGACCGCCACCGCCTCGTGAACCTTCGAGTCCTCAACAGTGGCGTAATGGACCTCCGCGGGGACGTGACAACAGGACCCGCGGAAACCAATGACTTCGTGACTCACCAAGACGGTTGGGCAACCATCAAAGTGATGGTGATGCTACGCATCGTAATGAACCAAGGATGGTGTATGCAGTGGAACGCAACGAAGGTATGGCAATGCAAGAAGGAAGCTGTATTCAGTGGATATAGACTCGGGCTCCCAGGCTAACATCTGCGGAGACCTGTCACTATTCACTACTCTACACGAGGACAAGACGAATCGTCTTGACTTTGCGAACGGGACTTCTGAACATACCTCTGTTTGTGGATCTGTTCTGCTCCGTATTATTAACCAGGTAACTGGAGAACTCGAGGACCGTCTCCTGGACGACGTGGTCTACACGCCGAACGCTAAGGTTAACCTCATAAGTTTCGGTTTCCTTCAGACTACGGGAAACTACACGCTTACCTGTTCTCCGAATCAGAGACAGCCTGGATGAGCAAGCCTGGTACTGTGTTAAAGTTTGATATACGGGATAATATCTACCGCTTGCGTTCGGAGAGGATTACTGGTGTGATGGTGATGGCGATTGCTCAAAAGGCAATGGACGAGAAGAAGAATATGGAGCTGCTGCATCATCGCCTAGGTCATCTAAGCATGTATTTGCTGAGTGCATTGTCAAACAAGACTGATCTTGAAATTAACGCAATACCAAGAATTGGAGCTCCTTCGAATGTGTTGCGTGCCTTACCAGTAAAGCGAAATTCAGGCATCATCCACGACTTCCTCTAAGAACGTCGCGTCTGCTTGATATCTTGGTGATGGATATCTGTTCGATGAGTGAATTGACTGTAAGTTGAGCCAAGATGTTTCTGTTCATCATTGATGTTGCTGCAAGATACAAGTGGGCGTACGTGCTGAAGGCTACAAGTGATGCAAGATACTTTATTTTAAAGTTAATACGTCGACTAAACGTACATCATCCTGACCACCCTGTCCGACAATTGCGTTCAGATCAAGGTGGTGAATTCCTGAATAATGAAGTTCTCGATTACTGTGTTGAAAATGGAATTGAGCAGTGATCAACGAATGGCTACTCACCACAAGAGAATGGAAATTCTGATAGGGCGAATGGAGATCGGACACGCTACCGTGTGTGCGAGCTCTGCTGACCGCCACGTACTTACCGAACATGCTTTGGGGAGAAGCCATGTTGAATATGGTCTACACCCTAAACATGCTGCCTGCGAAGATTCTGGGGATCGTGTCGCCGCACGATAAACTACTTGGATCTAAACGGGACATGAGAAACCAACGGACCTGGGGCTGCACTGCCAACATAAGGATTCCTCCTGATTCAGTTACACGAAGGGACAAGTTGGCATCAAAAACAAGGATGTGTTTATTTATCGGTTACAGTGAGTCTACAAAAGGCTACAAGTTCATAGATGTGGAGACCTGTCAAGTGCCAACTGCTCAAGATGGCAACGTACGCTTTCACGGGTAGTTTACTATTTATGGAGTTTATGTGAAACAACTATTGGAGAATGGTTTTCTCCGTTGTGATCATGAACACCACTAAGACCCCCTGTCGTAACAATCAAGACAAGTATGGAAACCTACACTGTTGACAGCAGTGTCCCGTAGCCTACAATCTTAGCTGTGGAGCTCCAAGAGCTGGAGTGGATTCCTGAAATGCAGACTGCAGAACAGACGAAGCAGGCATCCAGTGGGAGTACTAATGCGGAAACTACTGACTTGTCAAACGCCAAGCAGCCTGGCTACATGCAGCCAGCTGCGACTCAGGCAGGGCCTGAGAAACCAGCAGTATCTACATAAAAGGTGATTAAATAGCGAAAGCGTAGAGCGCGCAAGAAACTGGTGACGGAAACGGAGAAGCAGACAACAGAATTTGAAATCAAGTTACCTCATGTCGAACCATGTACCAAACGACCACGAAGGACATAGAAACCCAACATGCGACTACTGGACTACGTGGTTGGCCATGTGCAGGCCACTCAGGTGGAGATTGCTATTCGTACAACGTACAAGCAGGCACGCGCCAGCAAGTACTGGATCAAGTGGATAGCTGCTATGTTAGCAGAGCTTCAATCGTTGAAAGGTCACAGTACCTGGAAAATAGTACCAAGAAAGGCGGCGAAGAACATCAAGGTGATTACTTGTCGCTGGGTCTTTGCATTAAAAACGAGATGAACGTGGACGAGTTAAACGCTTCAAGGCTCGACTAGTCATTCATGGATTCAACAACAACTTGGAATTAACTACTCTGAGACCCACGCGCCTGTAATTAGGTTTGGAAGTTTTCGAGTGGCTATCTACTTCGCTCTGCAGCGAGGTTGGGGGTACTAAGGTACGATGTGAAGACGGCATTCCTGTATGTGGAGAAGATATGTTCATGGAGCAGCCTCGTGGATTCCAGACAGACGGACCTGCGGTCGTCGGCCGACTTTTGAAAAGTCTGTACGGGCTCAAGCAAGCCCCGAATATCTGAAACAAGACACTTCACGCAAAATTGTTGGCTATGGGATTTGAACGATCAGACTCTGACTATGGTCTCTAAATTCTAAAGAAGGACGGTGAAGTCACGCTACTGCTGACTGTCTATGTTGATGACCTCCTACTTATGGGACAGCGTGAATTGTGCATCAAGATTGCTACAAACATGAAAGAGACTTTCGAATTGACAATAATGGGTACATTCAAGTATCTATTAGGTGGGGAGATTCTGATTAATCGACTATAGCGACAAGTCGTCTACAGTCAGCGACAATACGTGCTGGAAGTTTTAAAACGCTTCCATATGAGTGACTGTAATGGATGGGCAACGCCAGAAGCGACAACACTTTCGAAAGCTGTTATTCCTTGCGACTACGGACTACCCACCGTACCGTGAACTAGTTGGCGCTCGCCAGTACCTTGTCAGTGCGTCTCGACCTGATATCGCATATGCAACAAGACACTTGGGGAGATATCTGACCAACTATGATCACACGCATTACGCACAAGCTAAGAGAGTACTGCGTTACCTTAAAGCTACGTGTGATTTTGGACTTGTCATGGATGTACAACAACGTGATGGAGTACGCAGTTGCAGCTACTCTGATGCTGATTATGCCAGCGATCCTGTGGACCGACGAAGTATCAGTGGATACGTGACTACACTAGATGGTTATGTGATCTAGTATGTGTCTCGGAAGCACTATATTAATGCTATGAGTTCGTGCGAAGCTGAGTATGTGGCTATGGCTGAGACTACTAAAAATCTACTTTGGGTTGCTGGTCTCAACAAGGAGTTGTGCTGGAAGCACACGTACCACTACTAGTTGGCAACAATCAAGGAGCAATTGTGCTCACTGTCAAACCTGGCAAACACTCGAAGAGCAAGCACATCGACAACAATCATATGCTGCGAAAAAATGTGGAACTGAAACGACTCGTGACTCAACATATTGCGACTGAGGAGATGATTGCTGATATCATGACGAAAGAACTTGCAGTCGTGATGTTTACGTATTTTTGAAAGGCTATGAAAGTGTTGCGGATTGTGCTGGGTGAGGCCAGTACTGATACTACTGTTGCAGACTCTACGACTACTGCGAATACCAGGCCTCTTCTATCTAGGCATTTTTTGCATAAAAGGGCGCAAAGCGTAATTTGCCTTTTGGGGGATGCCTAATTCGAAATAAGAATATAATATATATTATTATGATACCGGTACACATACTTTAGATGCAGTTGCGAAAATGTCCACCTTAGGTTCGAGGATGATACGGCGGACGGAGAGACTTACAGTTAACAAAAGTGAAGACTCACATCCGTAATGTGCCACTACTGTACTCCTCGGCAGTGCTTGACGAGAAGCTGAACGAAAATGAACGACTTTTCGCTGGTAGATGGAATATCTCGAGACCTTCTTGTATTGATTGAAGGCGTTAGAGACATTCAGATCGAAGTGAAGAAGAGTGACGCTTTTGGAATTATCCCGACCATGGCCAAGGGTGTTCTTGACTGCGATATAATAAAATTTCGATAACTGCTTTTGACACTCATCAGCCGAGTAAAGACTCATTACGGTATCAGTGCGTGCGCTAAGGTGTGGAAACAATATAAGGTTCTGAAAGGTAAATATCTTGGTGACGAGGATTTTAAAAGTGCAGTCAACAATTCTGCCAGAACAGACATTGTTCAAGCATGGATTGACATGGATAGAGAGAAATAAATTGTCATACTTACTTCATTTCTCGTGGGGCTAGCATCAATTCCGACTGGCATGCATACTGTAGAAAGCGACTTTAGCTCGTTGAATGTTAAGAACGCTCACCGAAGCTCGCTTAGCAACTATGTTTTAGAAGGTCAGCTGCAAGCGAAGCATTCTTCACGATCATCCCTTTAGCTGACACAGTAGCTGCCTCATCCGATGAGCACTGAAGAGACAACCTTTCACTGAAGTGAAAATAGGGTGTTTGCCATGGTATCGTCTGCTAGCATACTTTGATCAAGTCAATAAAAATGCCTAATTTTGCTTTTCTGCAGCTCTGATACATTGTGCACTGCAGTGCCGAATTGGTAATTTTTGGGACTGTCAAACTAAAACCAACTAGGCAAAGTAGACAGAGAGCATAGATAGAAGAGGCCTGGCGACTACGACTAGTACTACACCGGCTCAGCGAAGCTACTGGGAGATTAGGGACGTCCTTAGAGAAGAGACGTACTACACCGGGTTTTGTTAAAGGAATATGCATGTGTAATACGTACTGCTCCATGTGGGATCACGCTGACATACAATGACATCGCGATCAAGTGTGAGTGTGAGATCCTATCCTATCGTACAGGCTACGCAGGCTACTTGGAAGTGTCAAGCTGCCGATCCCAAACTCTATCTTTGCAAGATCTTGTCGTGCACTTGGTCGTCATCACTGATGGATCAAACCAAGTGCAGACTGAAGGACATGTTGGAGACTGTATGCAGACGACGCTTCACTGGCTACGGCAAGCAAGGATTGTGTGCACACTAGCGGTGCAACTTACCTATAGATTGTATGTATGTCTGTATGTATGTATGTATGTATAGGTGTTTTGTATGCTCAAATACACTTTAGCGGTGCAGGGTGTTCAAGGCGGCCAGCTCCTCACTCACTAACGAATCTTCTACTCAGCGAGTAAGACAGCGAAGAGCAAGCCCGCCAAGAATACTCTTCCCTGTCGAGGCTTCAGCCCGGTACATACATGTTTACTACTTTGTTGCTAATTGCTAGTTATCACAAGTCACGCATTATATTTGTTACTTAAGAGGTACATATATTATGTCTGTAGTTAGCGACAACTAACTAGCAACCAAGTGACCCTCAATTCGCAACCTCATAAGCTCTGCCAGACGTTGAAATAATTGGTGTCGGAAACAACTGTAAAATCGGCTTGTTTATTTGGTGCAAAGTGAAAGGCTAGTTTGAGTTGTCGTAAATAACATGATGTCGGAATCAACAAGTCCTATGGTAGCCGATTCAAGTGCGAAGTACCACTATTAAATAGTTCAAGCGAGTTTAAACTGAGACAATTATGAGTCAGTCTGAGACAAGTATGGATTGGTTTTGAACACTAAAGTCGCTTTAGAAAAAAGTCGCCGGGTGAAACGGTCGCCACCGGTGTGGAAACCGAAACTGAATTGTTTGGTATTGTCTGATTTGATCATTGCTACGTACCCCATGAGAAAGACCATTCACCATGCGCAAATTTATGTTGTTTGTCCCGGGGTTGGGCAACCCGAATTGTATAAGTGGGTGGGTGCGGGTACCCGAATTTCTAAAGAAATGTTTATTTCCATGTGAAGTCGGTGAAGCCGATGAGCGAAGCGGATAGGCGAAGCGGGCGGAGCTAAGGAAATCTTTTTTCTAGCAGAAGGAAACGAACCTAAGACAAGCTGCTCAAGTTGCTGGATGTCAAGTTGCAGCAGCAACATAAAAGGAAAACGTGGTCAAGGTCTCCACGTGTCCAGCGGTTCATTTGGTTGTCGTCCCCAGAGGCTCCACACTGAATGCCATACACAAACCCAGATCTGCCACAGAACCCCCAGTCAAGTGGTGACGTGCAAGCATTTTTACCTAAGACAGCGACACAGCGTACCTTATGCGCCTGAGGTGGCCTAGGCTAATTCCTACCCCTAGATGGCAGTACATTCTAGGGCATCTAATGCGCCTGAGAAGGCCATACAGCCTAGGCTAATTCCTGCCACTAGATGGTCGTACAGCCTAGGGCATCTAATGCGCCTGAGATGGCCATACAGCCTAGGCTAATTCCTGCCCCTTGATGGCCATACAGCCTAGGGCTTCTAATGCGCCTGAGATGGCCATACAGCGGTTCATTTGGTTTTCGTCGCAAGAGGCTCCACACTGAACGCCATACACAAGCCCAGATCTGCCACAGAACCCCCAGTCAAGTGGTGGCGTGCAAGCATTTTTACCTAAGACAGCGCCACAGCCTACCTTATGCGCTTGAGGTGGTCATACAGCCTAGGCTAATTCTTGCCCCTCGATGGCCATACATCCTAGGACAGATGAAGCGGACTCATGGACACACCAGCGTTTCAACTTCACCCTTCCGGCTGCTCAATTCTATTGGGGCTTCTCACATCCGTCGGGAGCAGCCTCGCGCTCGACCGCAAGAGCCTCAAGAGCCTGGCCATCACACCCGCAACTGGTTCGACTTCAAGGGCCAAACTACTAACGACCCAACTAACGACGTGGGGTACGGTAGATACGGCTACGGACCAATTTTGAGGGTAGCCATTCGGCACCTTGCTCTTCGAGCGAGGCTCCTCTTGACTTTGGCCCGTAACCAAATGAACCGTACATTTATCCCCCATGTTGTATGCTTGATTGAAATGTTTATTTCCATGTGCAGTTAGTGAAGCCGATGAGCGAAGCGGATAGGCGAAGCGGGCGGAGCTAAGGAAATCTTTTTTTCTAGCAGAAGGAAACCAACCTAAGACAAGCTGCTCAAGTTGCTGGATGTCAAGTTGCAGCATCAACATAAAAAGGACAACGAGGTCAAGGTCTCCACGTGTCTAGCGGTTCATTTAATTTTTGTCGCGAGAGGCCCCACACTGAACGCCGTACACAAGCCCAGATCTGCCACAGAACCCCCAGTCAAGTGGCGACGTGCAAGCAGTTTTTACCCTCCCACCATCCCATTTAAAGGGTAGCCTTTTTGAACCTTGCACTTCGAGCGAGGCTCCTCTTGACTTTGGCCCGTAACCAAATGAACTGTACATTTACCCCCCATGTTGTATGCTTGATTGAAACAATGAGTAATCCGCGAGTGGCCGAAAAATGCCGTTTGCGACTCCTGATGTAGATCTCTCTCGTCAAGACTTGGATGTGACGCTGCTATTACACTGCTATTAATAGTCGAGTGGAATATGGTATCTCGCACAGTATTCATAGGATACATTAGATAAAAGAACTTTACAACGGAGCGCTCTCCTAACTGCAAATACGAGGCCACTCTTGCCAGCAAGCTGTTTGGTACCATATACGCTATCTTCAGTATTCAGTTTTGGCATACCAGGTTGGCCAATTCGAGCGCGGAAAAAGATTTGAGGTCGATCGCTATCTCTACTTGTAGCACGTTGGTGTCAATGTTTCTAATAACTGCTTGTTGTTTCAGAATCTATTTTTGAAGTTGAGCCTACCCGTACGCGTGGGCGCCTCTCTATCCGACCATTGGAGACTACTAAGTAAAGGTTAACGTGGCACAATGAATCAGAGTAGTGTTTGGATACCAGTACTATTATAATACAAGTTTTAATGTGGAAGTCACATGTTAGTCCTGTTTTTTAGAGAGAGAGGTTCAGATTGTCTATTTACAGGGAGTTAAACTATGGGCAAGATCGCTGATGAGTGGTATCCTCATTCTTTTACCATGACGCGATCGTCCTCCTCCTCGCTTTCCCATTCTGCTAGTTCGATACATCGGACGTCACGGGGACACTCTTCTAAAGACACGTGAAAGTTATGTCCTGTATTTTTGTAAATAGATCGATTTATAGTCGATTTAGGCTCTATATAAACGGCTTTTTAACATATATAAACAGAAGGTCAGTCTGATTTGTAGTACCGGTAAACCCACCCCTGGGTATATAGCGCGCGTTGCTGTCGATTTAGCGCTAAATCTTGTCGAATGCCTATCTGACAGTGGACATTTGCGGTATTTGCTATATATATAAACGCTGTGAGTGATACTTATTGTGATAAGCAGGTGATAACAAGACGTATTGCAATTAAAATAGCTAGGAATGAATATGTATGCATCTCTCACGTCTGAAAGTATGTTCCTTTGGGGTCGCAGAATGTAAAGCTCTCGCTTGCTCGAGACTCGAGCCTAGGCAATTAAAGAGCAGAGCTATATAGGCGCTTGGACGTGGCTAGGCAAACATTCTTGAGATAAACGACGGGGGGATGGGTGAACAGAGGTGAGCGTGTGCGAGCGCGCGTAGCCACAGCAAACACATGCGGGGTGCCCGCGAAGCAGGGCCGCGCGGTATTTGCGGAGGTGGGCCCAGAGCCGATCTCACGAGTGAACCGAGCCTTGCACTCGCTAGGAGTTAGAATCTTTTTATCGCGGGAAGGCTCATCCTATTAATAACTTATTAATAATAAGATATAATTTAGTAACATCTTGGCTTGACTTGATTTTTAATGCATCCTCAATCTCAAGACTGTAAGACTGTAAGACTGTATGCGTAGCCTCTGCCATAAGCGCTTGGGAGGAAATACATAAATAAGTGAATATCTACTTAGATTGTTTTTCATTTGTTGTTGTTGGTCGCTACTAAGTACTTGTATTTCCTAGCTAAGTTCGCACATACTTGGGAACGAAATTGACCTGGAGCCAGGTACCAAGTATTGTACCACGCGCCAATGGCCTCTCCCCAAGGAACAAGTATACATCATTGATGCGTTCTTCGCGGCGAAGCATGCCGCGGGCATGCTTCGCGAGTCAAAGTCGCCACACTCGTCCCCGACGTTTTGTGTTCGAAAACCCAATGGGAAGTGGCGCATGGTCCATGCGTTCAATAAACTGAATGCTGCCACCATTCCGGTGTCTACGCCAATTCCTCGCAAGGATGTGTTGCAAAACAACATGGCAGGATGCACCGTATTCAGCGAACTCGACATGGTCGACGGATATTATCAACTGTTGATGCGGGAGTCGGACATTCCTCTTACAGCCGTAAGCACTCCCAGTGGGATGTTATGGGAATGGTTGGTAATGCCCCAAGGGCTTTCCAACGCCCCCGCTACGTTCAACCGGCTGGTCCGTAAGCACTCCCAGTGGGATGTTATGGGAATGGTTGGTAATACCCCAAGGGCTTTCCAACGCACCCGCTACGTTCAACCGGCTGGTTACAGAGCTATTCCGTCCCCTTCGTCACTTTGTACAGACCTACTTTGACGATATATTCGTTCACAGCAAGGCTAGAAGAACGAAGACTGCTGTCGAAATGCACTTGGTCCACCTCCGCGAGGTTTTGTTGTGCATGAGAGAGAATCGCCTCTATGCCAAAATTAACAAATACCTCTTTGGTGCCGAAGAGATTCCCTTTTTGGGATGTTTCCTTGGCAAGGAAGGCATTCGGGCTGATCCTGACAAGATCACGGCTATTTCGGACTGGCCAGTCCCTACATCCCAACGGGATTTGCGCAAGTGGTTAGGCCTGGCCAACTATTTGCACAAATATAGTGAGAACTACGCCGAGTTGGCTCGTCCTCTCACTACCTTGTTGAAGATAGAGGCCGACTGGTCATGGAATGACGAAGCTCAACAGGTCTTTGAGGCTATCAAGGTCAGTCTTCATAGTGTTCCCATTCTGGCTCTGCCAGATGAAGACCGTCCTTTCAGTGTCGTCTGCGACGCTTCGGACTTTGCCATTGGCTGTGCATTGTTGCAGACGAATGTCGAGGGCAGAGAACGAGTGATTTCGTTCCAGTCTCGACAGCTCAAATATGCCGAGAAGAACTACCCTGTCCACGACAAGGAACTTCTGGCAATGAAGTATGCACTTGAGAAGTTTAGGGTGCACCTGCTTGGTAGTAAACCCTTCGTGATCTACACAGATCATGCCTCGCTAAGGACAGCGACTTCGTCGCCTCATCTGTCACAGCGCATGGCGCGATGGTTGTCGTTCTTTGCAGAATACAACTTCAAGGTCGAGTACAAGCCAGGAAAACAGAACATCCTGGCTGATGCCCTC
>JAIKVB010000322.1:0-30123 GCA_024679045.1 Phytophthora brassicae | reverse complement strand
GCGAATGACGCGGCGATTCTAGAGCGAAGACACGAGATCCGCCGCAGTTTAAAAGCTGTGGAGAGCTCTTTAAGGGAGGCAGGTGCAGTTACAGATGGCTACAATAGCGCGTATCTGTTGGAGTCGCCCACTGCCCACTGGGACCACCTCCCTTCCCATTCTCTCTTCCAACAACGCACTGAGGCCGTCTCCAGCCCAAATTTAGCGCGCTGTGCAGCGTTTCGCTTCGATTTTGACCCTCCTGATGCAGTTCGACACGAGTGGAAAGTGTCGCCGTTGGGCAAAGCCAAATGCCACAAGATTTGGACGCTTTTTGACGCCGATGAGGACCAAGTGTGGACGTATGAAGAGTTCCAGGAGTACATGGCTACACTGAAGGATTCAGGTCATTCAATGGAGATGAGAGCGTTTGTAGAGAGTGCAGAAGTGTGGGCAATGTATATGAGTGACATCTGTGAGTTGGATGAGGAAGGAAGACTGACATTTGAGGGGTTTGTCATGTACCGAGAGTTGATTGAGGATGAACGTCCATTGGCTCGTGATTTAAAGCTTTTAGGGATTTCGTTGCAGTGGGAAGAGCTTGAGAAACTAGAGAAGATGAAGCTTCTTTTTGATGATTACGTGGATGATTCAACTGGTTTGCTGACTACTGAAGCTACTCAGTATTTACTAGCAGCGATTGGGTTCAACCTCACGAGTGACGAGACAATTGAGATTATTCAGAGAATGTACCAACATGCACGTTGTATGAAACTTATACAGCAGCTAAAGCGGACGTTGCGTTTGTTCGGATATCGACAGAAGTCAACACTACGCTTTTTCATGAAAGAAGCGCCAGTTCGAAGTGGCTCTCAGGAAGAACAGCCTCGAGTTTGCAAGGCTGGGTTTCTGTGTCTTCTCTTTTCGTCATGGTGTCCAGCTGTAAAAGCGGTAAGTGGATATTTAGATATCGTATTTTTTGTGGCTAGAAGCTGATTCTGTAGTGAAATGTGATGAAGCGCTGGCGAAAATTCTTTCTGCAGTGCCGTTTGCAGTCCTTTTGTGCGTTAAAACGCCTCAAGCGACAAGTTGGAAGTGTATGTAGCCATGTGAAGCGAGCAGCGAGTACAGGGCTTTTATCTGCGAGTTGTCTAATGTCTCGGACTTTCGGGACTGATCGTGGTGATTACATGGTTAAAGTGGATATTGGGCCCAGGTTTTCCACAGCTGCTACTATTCATCTCACTTACAACTCAGATGCTGACTGTAAGTACTTTACTTCTCTGTATGGCGAGCAAAGCTAATCAGGTACAAATTGCACTAATTTGTAGCTGCTACGACACTTCATGAATTGAAATATCTGGAGCGTGGTGCTGAGTGTTTCTTGTACGTCGATATTACCTGTCGAAGTGGTACAAAAGGTTGGTACACTTGTTTAAGCGTGGTGCTGAGTGTTTCTTGTACGTCGATATTACCTGTCGAAGTGGTACAAAAGGTTGGTAAAACTTGTTTTTAAGCTGTAATTTGACAGTAAACACCTAATAGATTTGTGTGGTGTAATTTTCACTGCAGAAAGTGACGCGCAACTGCTAGTTGATCGTCTAACATGGTTCATTGGTGAGTTTTTTCGCGATCATATTGAATCGCTGCCATTTTTCCATCGGTGGTTTGTTACTTTACCGACAAAACCTCAGTTACGTATGGGTCCAACAAGTAATGCAGCTGGATCTTCGTCTACTGTAGTTCGACTAGTGATTCTGTTCACTGGGGAAATGGATTTGTATCACGTGATGCAGTCGTTGAATTTGCCGTCGTCGATGCAGTTTGACCACCTTTTACAGCGATTTTCAGTGCGATGGCTGTGCAGTCATTCGCTTGAAGATTTACTGGTACTGAAGAATTTAAATCTTGGTTCCCAATGGTCCTGTCGAACTCAAGTGGATTTACGGTTGAATCGACAGGCATGGGCTCAGATACTCTCGCAAATTGCTCATCAACTTGAAGCTGCTTTGGCTCATGAACGTGGGGATGCAGAATATATTGCACAAGTTAAAGTGGAGCGTGAATTGGAGAAACAGAAATCTGTAGCTCCAAACGTACGAAGACGTGAATCGACTGCAACGCAGGAAAATAGGAATTTGCAGCATACTCAAGACGAAAGCTCTAAAACTGAGAGTAGAGAACATGTTTTGATCAAGTCACTCCGTCGCGTTGCTTATGCGCTTGAACATTCGCAGCAATTTAGTTCCATGTTGGCCTTTCCGAACTTGGGGACGACATTACGAGAGAATCCGTGGTTTCGCACTGTCTTATCACCGCAATGGTACGAGCTTCTCACTCACGTTCTCGAGACTCCAGGAGGTCTTTCTCACGAGTGGAAGGCCAAAGGAGACTCGTTTCGAGCTGAATTTGCAGATACCAGTTATGCTTTGGCTGGCGTAGCGCGTCAGATGTTAGGGCGCCGTCCATCGAAGCTTACTGGATCTTCAACGGAATTTACTCTTGCGCCTCTCGCGGCAGCAGCAAAGAATTTGCCAACGTCGAGATCATCCGAGACGCCGAAGTTAACAGCACGACGCAGTCATCTTCCTTCAGAGATGCAAAAGCTGTCAGCACGAAGCAGCCACGAGCCAAACCATTCTACCAGCGAAACTTTTGAGGAGAAAAGCACTGAATATTTGTTATTGGAGTTCTACGACTTGTGTGCTCGACATCTGCAAGGTGTGCATGTTGTACGCGCTGAAGCTGGAACAAGCGGAGTCACTTGCATCTTTGAAGGATGGAACTTTTTCAGTTTACTACCAAGAATTCACCAAGGACACCTTGCAAAGAAAGCCTCGCTGGTTCGATCTGGCACCTTTTCCTCACGACAACCGATTTCTAGTCGAAGCGTAACCTCAGGAATGCCACATTAGTTTGTACAGCAATGAAAGTATATTACATGTAGTGCTTACTCGAAGCGTAACCTCAGGAATGCCACATTAGTTTGTACAGCAATGAAAGTATATTACATGTAGTTCTTACTACTACGTAGAAATAAGGCTATCTTGAAAGTTAGAGCTAAAAACTACCTACTACTACAACGCTGTCCTTACAATTTAAACATGAAGGTGCTAATGTTCCTGAAGATCAGATCTTGGACTCAACAGAACAATCCTGTTGGAGGATGGTTGGTACTGCACTTGGAAAAAATAAAATAAAACCCAAACGTTAATGTTATCTTCATATCTACGGAGACAGCATAACAGAACAATCCTGTTGGAGGATGGTTGGTACTGCACTTGGAAAAAATAAAATAAAACCCAAAGGTTAATTTCATCTTCATATCTACGGAGACAGCATGATGAACGTCCAATCCGAAAGCTATTACGTAGTACAAAATACCAATTGAAAGCTACACACACATAACAACACTGCCGTAGTTGAGCTATCGAGTGAAGTCAGATTGGAATTTTCTCAACAGAACAGCCACTCCTGGGGAAATGGTGTTGGTGCTGTCAGGTTGGTATGTATTAATGGAAGAATTACTCGTCATTCTTTGGCATCGATCACTCCGGCATGTAAATACAAACAAGACTACTTATTTACTGAAAGACACACATTTTGGTGGTAGGCGGATGGTCAGTGTAACTATGACAAAGTGTAATGCTCACATAAGGAGGAGAAACCAAAACGGTCCTCGTTCCTTTCACTAGGTAACAATTAAGTATCTTCACTCCATCGCCAGCGCTCAAACGCTATAAAATAAGCAAACGTAATGAATAAAAAGTATCGTACAACGCGCTCCGACGTCGTCTGATTCACAGCCACAAGAGCTTCCAGTCCTTGAGGCAAAAAGCGATACTGAAGGGCTTTGAAAGCGGTTGGATAAAATGTCTGGCGGAGAGCGGCCCACTTAATTGGTGTTCTGAAGGTGCACCGAATGTACAGATGATATTCCGCCAATAAACGGAGCGATAATGCCAGTCGCTGATTCGCTAGAACAAAGAATGATTAGATTGGCTGAAACTATTATCGTTTTTGATTAGACGAATTGTAGCTTTACCTACCGTATTGTTGACAGGCATGACGGAAGATCGGCTAAAAGTGCTAGACGTTGACGTGTCTGTAGATGCCTCTCCACACATCGGATCAGCATTCCAAGCTAGTGACCATCAAACTATTGCAGTGTGTGACAGAACCCGCGTAGTCGCAGTCGCAAACGGCCGCTTCGTCGACTTATACGGCGCCAGTACCAGCACTACACATCCTTTCACTTTCGAGCAGCAAATTTCAATCGGGAGTCATGTAAATCTCGCACCAAAAGGCCGAAAAGTCGGTAATGGCGATCCAAACATGAATATTGCGATGGTCACGTGTGTCGCTTTCCCCATTCCTGGTTTTCTATTCGTTGGTGCTATCGTGGAAGTTCCGGAAACTGAAATTTCAGAAACTGGAGAATTCGTTGAAGCACATCGAAAGGTATTTCTGCTTGGTTTCCGCCTGTACATCGGTTCTGTATCTCGATTTGTGAATGATGTTATCAGTGAGAGAACTCGTCAAGTTTCTACATCGTTGCAAGTTCATTTTAGTTTTTTGGAACCAATTGTGGGGGTTTCTGAGAGTATTCGGTTTTTCCAGCCTTGTCGTTGTGAGATGACACAGGATGCCGGATCGGTGGTGCTTCTGTTCCAAAATTCTAAAGTGTTTGGTGTTTTCAACTGGAAAGAGCGGTTTAGTGATCGTCTGATGTGTTTAGCCCAGCTGAAACAGAGATCGGAGACTTTGGTTGCTGCAGAGTTCAGTCCTGATGGTCGATTGTTGGTTCTTGGAGATTCGGAAGGGCGATTATCGCTGCTTTCTTTTCAAAATAATTCGAGTGACGGGTATGAGATGTCGTCAAGAGAGAAGAAGGTTGGAGGGAAACGACTGGAGGTTGGAGTCTGCTCTCGCTCTGGAATCATCACGCGTGACAACCCACTAGAAAACGTACGACTTGTATACACTACAGGTACTAATACAGGTGCAAATTGTTCGTGTACAAGTATACGCTGGTGGGTTGTAGGGATGCGAGACCAGCGGAAACAATTCATTCTAGCTGGAAACCAAGATGGATCGCTAAGTGTACGTGACTGCATATCATTTCTGTTCTGAAAGTGATCATAAACTGATCTGAAAATGTACAGGTACTAAAAGTCCAAGAAAATGAAAAAGAAAGCTCTGTTATCGAGTTGAAGATGATCCAGGTTTGTCTGAGCAGCGTAAGAAAAACCTAATTAGTGTCTAACGATTAGTATGCTGTTTTGTTCTACTTTGCTAGTTGTATCCAGGCTTAGCTTCAGGAACGCATGACGCTATACGAAGCATTTCTGAGCCGATGAAGACAGCTACAGCGAATGATTCTTGGTTTGAGTTTTGCACCATTTCGGAAATGCGCTGGAGAACTTGGCAGGTGAAGATTTTAGAGGTTAACGAAGAACTGAGTAAACGGAATCGAATGATCTGGCCGTCAGTAAAAGACTCTCTTGATTTCTCAGCGTTCATGGTAAGTTTTTTGTAAATCTGACAATAAAAACTTTAATATCTAACTTTTGTGAATGTTAACCATCGCAGATTCGAGCTGAGAGCATTAAAGGTATTGTAGTCTTCTCACACTCCACGGAATTCTCAAGATTTATAGCCAAAGCGCTTTCCGACACCACTTCGAACCACGTGACTCGGAATCCAATTTCGTTGGTAGTATCAGACAATCGCCTTCAAGTTGTCGGGCTGTTAACTAAAGCTCCTATCGAAGTTTTATCTGTACCTGAAAGCAGTGCAAGTGAGCTCACAGAACACGAGAATGGGAATGAAAACAACGAAGACAAAAGAGTGGAAGAATGTTTAATTGATGTCAAGACAGAGGACGAAAATCGTTCATCGGGTCCCACAACAATTCAAGATAAATACAAACTTCCTCCCATGGAGTGGAAGTCCAAGACTTCTGCAGTATCTACTGGTAGTCAGAAGGAAGTTGGTGCAACTAGCACTACACCATCAAAAGTGACTCGCGTTGACTATGAACGACGAGTTAATTCACTCTCACAGCGTGTTGAGACTCTGGGTGATGTCATGAAAGCGATGCGGACATCTTTTCAGCTATTTTCAAACGATATCCAACAGCATATGAGTTTCATTTCGGAACAATTTGAGGAAAATAATCGTCGACGAGTCACTCAAGAAACTGCTCAAGGTTCTCGAGTCCCCTGAACATTCCAACACAAACTGCCTATGGAAAGAAGCCTCATGCAAGAACAAGCTGAAATGGCGCGTTTCGATGCTGGAGCGCGACTTGAGAGTGGCTCTAAGACTCAAACACCTTATGTGATCCCACATGTGGCGGACAAGTTCGATCCCGATCATCCTGATGCCGATTGGGGAGGGTTTGTTGGTCGGTCATGCAAGAAGCGCTTCTACACGAACCAATCTGCTGCATTAGATGTATGGATTTTGTTCAGTTTGCCCATTAGAAGTTGTGACTCACTTGATACACAGAATTTAATATATGATGAGAAAGGTGGCATCATGCCTCGTGGCTCGGACAGCACTATGACATCAGGAAAGAAATTATTTGAGCCTCAGCAGAACAATTTCGCGGACCAAGTTCCAGGCATTCCCTTCCAGAGTTCTGTTTACCAGGTACCTAGTACTGAAGTACTACACCTATAGTTTTTCAAAAGCTGATTAACTTGTTCTCTAGGTCGGTCCTGGGAATGATGTGAGCGTCAGCAACTGGAAAACGTAAGTGCTGGAATAAACTGTGCTTACTGTACAAGTGGTTAAATGTTAGAAAATTCCCTCGACATTCTGCAGATCGTATGCGTCCCAGGCATCGATGGAGGCTACATCAAGAGATAACTATGTGCTGGGTACTGGGAAAAACTCAAAGCCTAAGCGCCATGTGACGCCAATGGTGATGTTTTGTACCTGTATAAGTTGTAGGTAGATCCCTAACTCAACAGTTTCTTGTCTCTGATCAGTACGAACAAAATCGTCAAAATTCTGGACGAATCCAGTCCCCTTCTTCTTGTCAAATGTCATCGTCTGCGCTAAGTGGAAGTGGCAGCAGTGGATCACTTTCCGGACAGCGTATCGACTCGCGCCGCTCTTTACTTGCAGGCATTGGCAAACGCGTTGCAACAGAAGATCTGGGTAGAATCCTAACGTGAGTTCTCGCTTGAAAGAAACTTGTATCGCTACAGCTCATTTGATGATCTTTGTAGACCACCAGATCGACATTTATCGGAGAGCTACACGAACCAAACAAAGACACTGTTAGCAGAAACTAGTGAGTTTCTACATAGCAAATTGGACTGACATATAGAGAACTAACTTACCATTTGTAGTCACGGAGCAATGGTAGGGTATACTGGTCGGCGAAACCTGTCAAACTACTGATTTAAACGAAGAAATGTGAGCCAAACACGTTACGTTAACACTTTTTTAGTGTGTTTTACATGGAGTGCATGTCAATCCGTAGGGCCACGAGGCTAATGATCGCCCCCAAGAAGGAAAGAGCACCTCCCACGAACACTGGTAGAGCATACCCTAGTGACGTCTCTACTAATGCAGCTCCAACGAGGAAATTCAGAAGCTGGCCGACGCAATTGGCTGAATTCACTGCACCGACATACATACCGACTTGGGCGGAACAGCCGAAGACGTGCACGATAATGGGGACAATGAGAGCGAAAATCGTCGCTTGGGTGATGGCAGTGAGCGAAACAATCGCCACATTCAGCGCGACAATCTTTGTGAACGCCATGACCATCAATAACGCTTGTGGGACGCACGCGACCGTGATAACCCAACGCGCACCGAGACGATAAACCATGAAGGGGAGCAACCACGAATAGAGGTATCCAAGAATGTTGAACAGCAAGTCTGCAAGGCCACCAGCGATCTGCACACCGTCGTTATAGCGCTCTTGCTCTAGAGTACAGTGAATCGGGCCGCAAATGTCGGCATCCGTTGAGTTACCTCCAAAGACCTCAATGCCAAAGAACTGACCCTTATTGCCATTGTAGGCTGTAAACCCGAACTGGATGCAGAACAGCACGACGCAATAAATTGCCAATGGACGGGGAAGCTTCTTAAGTCCGTGAAAGATACACAAAAACGCTTCACCAATGCGTTTCCACGCGTTAGGAGCTTCTTCTCCTGGTTGCAGCTCCAAATCCTTGGCAACTACCACTTGCTCCTTGGCAAACACACAAACGGCACCAACAGAAGCTAACATCGTCACTGAAAGCATGCCGAGAAACCAATGCAACGTCAAGTGAGCAGCACCGAAGATGTAGATGTACCCAGCCACCCAAATAGAGCCAAGCGTAGAGCTCGCCTGACCAATACTGGCTCCAAGAGTCTGTCGGTCTCCGGCAAAATCTGCGATGATCAGGAACGCTGGCGTTTGGACGACATTTACCGTAATATCCATCCACGTGTAGAACACAATAGTAAGCCACGCAGTCCACGGCCGAGACTTGTTCCCCGAATCGCCAAGCAGTTCTCCCAACTCACGGGTGTATCCCATCAGGATCCAGCAAGCTGCACTTGTCACGGCTCCGTACAGCAAAAACGGACGGCGACGTCCCCATTTGCACGTACTACGATCGCTGAGAACACCGATCGTTGGTGCGACGAGGATACCCGAAAGCGGACCAATCAGTTGAGTAAGCTGCACTGCAAACGGTGGCAACATGGTACCGAGGTATGGGCCAAGAGCAGCCCATTGCGCCGACCAAGCCATGTTGATTGCCATCCGTGGTAGAGATAGAAGTACGAGCATAGCTACCGAGCACCCAGTTTTATGCTTGGTGTCACCGGAATCGCTGAGGTCCAGGTGTGAGAACGTCGATAACCGCGGAGGCTGGTCAGGAAGCCCCAAAGCAGTTGATTCGCGGCGAGGTGGCGACTCCGCAGGGTTATACACGGGAGTAGTTACTTCAATGCTGCTGGAGGTCATGGCGTCAATGAAGTAGCGACGATGTTGAAGTCTTCTTGACAAGCAAACGCAGATTTACAAATGAGCTCACCGATCAGCAGTACAAGCTCTTTCCGTATTGACCACAACCACTGACATGTTCAAGCTCAAACAGCCATTTTAGTCTCACAACCCATGCTTCAAGTGTGCGACCACCATTTCGACTTCTGTACGACAACAGCTACAGAACACACACGTGCTCACACATCATGCCGTTATCAGAATTTCGTCCTTGTTTTAAACATTCCACAGGCTGAACCGACGATAAATCTTCATCTGAGAACTCCCATCCTCACTAATCCGAGAGGTTGTTGACTCAATTCGTAGACGAAAACAACGTGAATCAAGTAAAAAATCATCACCTTTCACCTATTGACACGAAATCCCCTTTTAAGCCGTCGCATTGGGTTTATTCCCACGCTCTCTTGCTTCCTGCATGGCCTGACGCATTCGCTCCTTTGTCCGTTCCTTGAGGTTCCTAAAAAACGCCATATCGTCTTGCAGTTCGACCATCAACTCATGATTCATACCAGTTGTCTGCACTTCTCGATAACTTCTACGTAAATCCTGTAGAATTGCCAATACTTCTTTTAAATGGTGTGTGTCTCGATCTCGCTGCTCCGTCATCTTGTGCCATTCGTGCAACTGCATTTTGCTCTTCCCAAGGCGAATTGACTCCATTAACTGATCCGTCACGACCGTTCTACAATTATTGCACAATTGTCCATCAGCCGCTACATTTTGGGTGTACGAATTAGCAATTCCACTCAAAATCTCTAAATCTGTCGTGGGATTAGCTGAAGGTTTCACCAAATTTGGGGGATATTGCATCGCTCCTTCATAAAATCCCTGGATTTCGGTACCATTTTCGCTCTGAGTCTGAGTCTGGATGGTAATTGTCGGTAGTTTCCGCTTATTAACCAAATTGTTAACTAGCTGCTGGTCGTTGTCTTCGTCGTCTTGCCCCCGTTCACCCATTTGGTCCTCGCGTACACCATTTGGGGCCAAATTTTGGGTCCCGTCGAATTTGCGTAATAAATCAATGTACCCACTTTTGTTGTCGTTAGCATTTGGACCTTTTTTTATGGGTCGCAGGCTGCGTCGATAGCACTCCGCACGCAAGTCGTGGGCGCGATGTCGCTCGTACGGCTCCTGTAGACGCCGCATCTTGCCCTCCACGTCCGCATCGCTCGACAGCAGCGAGTCGATATCCCCTCCGTTACTGTGCACGTCCCCCACGAGCGAGCCGCCACTCGTGTCCATTGCTCCGATTTAAGAAAACGAAGAAAAGTAAAAGGAGGCCAGTAAAGTGAGGGATTTTAGTAATGACTTAAAATAAGAGTGATGGTCGTCTAGTTGAAGTTATACATTCACTCCTTCTTGAACGGCTTGCAACGGCAAGAACAAGGTCGTGCTGCACACTAAAAATGGGAAGGAGAGACATGAGCACCAGTGCATTGTGTTGTGGATCTTGGCACCATGCTAAATGAGGTATATCTTCCTTTTAGATGCGTATTTCTGTCGTCTGGTGGATGGATGGCTAGGCTTGTTCTTTTCCTCTTTTCCCAACACCAACCAGTTCTCCTTCGCACACGAGCTGAGCGGACGAAAGAGAAAGTCAAACAGCGATGGACTCGACGGCGTCACAGGATACGGAGGTTGCTCGGTTGAAGAACGAAGTGCACGCAAAAGAGGAAGCACTGAACGCTCTTAAGGCCAAGACCAAGGCGTTTGTGGACAACATGCGAAGTCAACTCGCGAAAGAGACGAAAAAGGTCACGACTCTGGAGGAAAAGCTCAAGGAAGCCACAACTTCGATCGCGCCTTCAGACGATGGGTCAGCCGAGAAACAGCGTCTCTCTGAAGAGATTGAAAAACTCAAGAAGGAGACTGCGGTGCGTGCGATTGAAGTCAAGACGCGTGCCAAGTCCTTCGCAGACGCGATGAACTCGCAGTTAGAAGCTGAAAAGGAGAAATGCCGCAGTCTTGAGACGCAGTTGCTGCAGAAAACGGAAGCTCTTGCAACGGCAGAAGCTGCCAAGGCCGCGGTGGATCAAGCGAAGGAAATGGATTTCATGTCCTTTCCGGTGGCCGCAGGTTCCCACACTGACGACGAGTTTAACGCTCTCCAAGCGCAGCTGAACTCGACGAACTTCGAGATGGCAGATTTGCGCGAACGGCTTCATAACGTTGAAGCAGAGGCCTTGCAATCCTCCCAACAAGCGTCGAACTTTCGTCAGGAAATGGACGCTCTTCGTACTTCGACAGAGCAACAACGCAATCGTCTGCAAAATGAAATTGAGTCGCTGAAAGATCGAGAGAACTCGCTTGAAGCAGCACTGAAATCCCAGCAAAGTCAGGTGAAGACGGAAGACAACAGTCTCTTAGAAGCCGATCAAGCGAAGATCCAAGAGCTGGAATTCCAGCTCGAGCAGCACAAAATCGAGAACCAGCACCTTCAGAAACAGCTATCGGACAAGGATTTCCAGCTCGAGCAGCTCGATAATTACCGTACAAGAGCGGACGATAGTGAATCGAAGGTGCTTCAAAGCCGAGCCGATATCGCCTCGCTCCAGAGTCAGCTACAAGCCAAGTGCGATGAATTGGCGTCTTACTCATGTGGCAAATGCTCTGAGTTGGAGGAGAAACTCGCGGAGATCACTCAATTGTACGAGAAAGTAAACTTGGGTCGCAGTCGTAGCGATAGTTTGATCGCAGAGACCCAGTCCCAGCTTGGCGAGATGCAGACTGTTAAGCAGCAATACTTGGCGTCTCAGGAACGACTCGATGATATGATGAAGCAAAACTTGACACTTAACGAGAAGATCTCGGAGAAAGAGATCGAGGTGTCCACGTTGAAGGCCGAGATGAAGAAGTGGAGTATGGAGATGGCGGAGCTTCAGGCGCAGCACAGCACGTTAAAATTGGACACCACGGAGCACCGTCAACGCTCCGACTCTGTCCATTCCGACTTTCAGAAGGCAGAAGAGACGCTGAAAGAACTGCAACCACGCTGTGCGCAACTCGAGAAGAATAATCAAGAGCTAACAGCATCCATCGAAAGCATCAACAAGGAAAACACGGACAAACGCCAGAAAGCGAAGGCTCTCGTGCAGTCGCTGGTCAGTGAGAAGACCAGTCTACTGGAATCCAGAAGTGCACTTCAGAAAGAGGTTGACCGGCTGCGGATGGAGGTGAACCAGCGTAATGTGGACAACGACCAGCAAGTGAAGCAGCTGCGGGACGAGAGCAACGAGAAAGTTAATCAAACTGCTGGAATAATTCAGAGTCTCACCGATGAAGTCGCCTCGTTGAAGCACGCGCTCGTGACGGTGCAAGAGTCTGAGAAAGTTCAGCAACGGGCGAAGGATCTTGCGGCAGCCAAGCGTGAAATTGAAGACTCGAACAAGAAGCGGTTAGCAGCGAAGGCTGAGACCCAGAAACTTGCGGTGGAGCTCGAGAATACGCACAAGTGTCTCGATCACATTATGACGCACATCAACGCGAATTGCACGGAGAACGTACAGCAGATTGCGATAGTTCAAGGACACGTCAAAGAAGCACTTGAGGTCTTGGAGAAACGAGCTGCTATGTCTGGTCACGGCAAACAGCAACGTCCAGAAGACAACGACACAGCGGAAATCATTCGCAATGCAGAAGCTCTTTCCGGAGTGAGGAGCGGGAATGCAGTACAGAATCCTGGGACGAAACGAGTGGAAGAAAACGTCACACGTGTTAGTGAACAGGTTAGTAATCCAGTGATTGAGTTTTTGCTGTTGTTTGCACGATCTAACCATTGTTGTTATGTTGATCCAGCTGAGGTTGCTTGTGGACAATACCGAGCGACTGTGCGAAATTGCCGTGGAGCACAATGATACCAATCTGAAGGACTTGATTCTTAACAAGCTGACACAAACGTTCACGCAGTGTTTCTCCGAGAAGCTGATGGCCGTCTACTCCAAAGCGGACGAGGCAGTGGGTCTGTTAAATTCACATGGACCAACTTCAGAGAGTGGCAACGCAGCGGTTAGACCGACCAGTTAAAACTCCATAGCAAAACAGCTCCAGGTCAACGCCAACTATTATCTGCATACTGCTAAGAACAATCATTAATCCATCAGTTTAGCTCGCCTCATCACTGTCATTCTGCTCGTCGTGAGTCTCTCCATCGATTTCTTGGACTGGTGGGGTGCGTCCTCACTGTCATTCTGCTCGTCGTGAGTCTCTCCATCGATTTCTTGGACTGGTGGGGTGCGTCCGCCAGTAGACGCAATATCATCCTTTGAAGCGAAAAGCTGCTGATGGATGTGAGGGTATGAGCGGCACTTCTCCTCGAGTGCATTCATCAAAGTATTCGAACTCTGATCACCTTCGGCGTAGGGAGTTTCCTCCTCCTCTTTTGATTCCTCATCATTCAGCACACTTAAGCGCCTTATAATACCTCTGCTGTGTTCAAGAATCTCTTCGTGTGCTGACAGAATGCTGCGGCGTTCTAGCGCTGCGATCAGTACCTCCCCGCTCGCAGCTCCCTCCACTGTGGACGAAGGATGTTCCATAACAGTGTGCTCTAGCAAGCCAACCAGCAGCTCTGACACGTCTCCCCACACGGACGGGAACTTAGCGCATGTCTGCAGCCTTGTTAACTCTTCACACACCACAAGCGATAACAGTTGAACTACAACGACGTGAGGTCGTAAAGCTAGTGGGTCTTTCATAGTTGACGGTCGCCGGCGACGACCAGTTGTTCCCTTGGAGGACTTTTCAGCCTTCAGATGCTGAAAAGTGGCTGCATCGTTAGTAAAAGGCAACTGTCTTCGATAATACAAAAACGGCGAGTTTGTTTCCTCTTCGTCGTCGCCAAAAGGCATAGCGACGCTACCTGAAAACGTCGGCCCACCACCATTTAGCAAATCAAAGCCGACAGGGACGAGACCATACCGAAGAACGTCCAGCCAGGCCACAGGTTTAAATGATCGGTCCGTTCCTGCGTGCTCACACAACATGTGCTTCAAGCCTTCGATTGCCACCACAAGGAGGTCATTCGATAGCTCCTGCTTAATTTGATTCAACAGTAAGTGTCTTGTTACGACAGCCATTCCACCCAAAAAGCGTAAGCGCTCCTCAACGTAATTCGAAGCGTCAGGTCGAAGCGTGTCGAACATGAAAAGGAGCAGATCAATTGGTCGTGATGGAATCCAGGAGTCATGTGGATCACGAGCCTTCATGGCGAACATGATCATCTTCGTATAGCAATCACTGATGAGAATCTCGTGCCCGTCTCCATTCCAAATCTTCTCCGTCACAAGCCGTTCAAGAAGTCCGAAACCATGTGAGGCTGCATGTGGCATCCCGACAGACCAACTGATCAGATTACAGATCGTTAGCCAGTCCATGCGTGTGTAGCGTAGATTGCTTGGCTGCACCAAGGTGACGTATCGATCCAATCCGCACATAATTGGCGTCAGGAACGGTCGAATAAGCTCGTCGTCGCCGCTCATTTCCATTAAAGTACTCAGAAAGTTCACGAGCAATAACCCGTTGACATCACTACGAGTTCGCGTGACCCAAGCAAATAATCCATTGATCGACTTGTGTAACAGGAAACACGCATTCTCATAAGTCAGTCCGCTTGAGCTTTGATTGGTAAGTAGAACTGAACGCAGGAACTCCAAAATCTGAGTGTAGTGAGCTTCCAGCACAGCAGAAATACCATCTTCATCATCTGCGCCACCATCGAGGAGGGATCCACTTAGCGCAATTACTTGGCTCAATAAATGCTCAAATAGCACACAACCTCCTTGGCTGAGGGACAATCTTGTAGACTTCTTTCGGTCCTTAGGTGACTCCTGTTCATCAGGACCTCGTAGCACCCGCAATATTTCGTCGTGTAGTGCCTCAATGACTTCAGCAAGGGCTCGTGATGGCAAACTCGCCACATCTTCCATCAAAAAGTCAAGGCGATAGGGCTGCAACGTTGTCCGAATCCACTGATCCGTTCCAAACTCGCTTTTTAGATCAGACTCACCTTCTGAGGGCTGCGTCTTTGGAGTATTTCCCTCAATCACAAGGTCTTCCGTATGCGAGGCTAGCTCTGTCGGACTAAGCTGATACTGCTCGAAACCAGGAGAAAGATGAGATTTCGTTGGTGCCAATGAACCTGGTGCCGAACTGCTGAGATTTGAGTCAAGCGCTGACAATAGCCACGCTACACCACTGAAAAAGCCACCTGTATCGCCATCACCATCATCCTGATCCTGAGCATTAAGCGCAATCTTCCGTTCCAGCTCTTCCTTGTTCTGATACACCAGATCAATAAACTCGAGCCGCTCGTCAGGTGACATCAGCTCCAATTTCATTTCATCGCCGGGGTACAAAATCTTCGACGGAAGAGCATGGAATTCACGCAAACCACTGACGACATGGAAAAAATACTTCCACGAGCGACTGTGAAGGGACAAACTGCATGTGCTGACAAGCTTGAGCACCGCCGCTGTCGCAACAGGGGCGCTTTGGTTGTCGCAGTACGCCCAGATACCGTTTTCGCGTCCGTTATATCCCATAGGATATATGTCGGATGAGAGCAGCGCCGTATATTTGCAAAGACGGATAAAGAGTGCATTGCAGTGCTCTACTAACGATAGATGAGAAGCCACCGCCGCACATAGCACCAAACCATTGCATGCCAGTTGGAGCGCGCTTTTCTGCGGTACGTAGTGCATCTCGTAGCTACTGCCGATTGAAAGATCATCGCCCCGTGCTGTGTCCTTCGCCTGCGAATCCACGACAAATTGCTGGAATACACTGCCAAACGCCCTTACGAGGCTTTGTTGAACTAATTCAAAAATGTGGCGGTCGTACTGGTTACCTGATAACGCCCTTACGAGGCTTTGTTGAACTAATTCAAAAATGTGGCGGTCGTACTGGTTACCTGAAGAGGCATAAAGGGGTACCAGTCCATCAAAGCCATCCTGCTGCTCCCAATTTCCGCTCTTGTGTACAACTGTGGCCCTATGTGCTGGGCTGGACGCGCTCTTGGTAAGTCGAGCTTGTTTCATTGTTTGCATGGCATCTGGTGCCAACGGCGACGACGTACTTTGTGAAACGCCGATGCCACGAGGAGTGCTTGACGAGCGGAAATGCATTGACGGATGGTGTACGATCAAGCGGGAGTTACGAGGGTCGCTTTCTGCCTGATTGAGTAGATCTTTCCACCGATCGCTTGTTACTTCACCGTGCTTACCACCGTCCTCAAACGTCTTAATCTCATTCTTTGCAATCGTGTTGTACAGCTCCGTCAGGAAATCCTCAGGCAAATCTATCCCCTTCGATACTTCGTGGCCGTAATTCTTGTTGTTCTTGATGAAGTCGATCAGCTTCATTTTCTTGTCCGAGCGGATATTCGGATTGTGCAGATCCGTGTTCAGCATAATGAGACTGAACGACAGCAAATATGCCACGTCTACCGATGCCATGAGAAACCGCTCTCGGCATTGTTCGTACACTTGGAGTGAGAACGTGTTTAAGATGCGATCAATTTGCTGCGCTTCTCCAGGTAGACGGAAGCTCGCAAGGAACATCCGCAGAGCAGTTACAATACTCTCGCTTTCAAAGTTGAACGATTTAACGAAGTTGGTCAGGACATCACGGTGGAAATCCATAGTGTCAGCCTCATGGATTTCAGTTTTCTCAAAACCTTTAACCCCCTTGCCAATCGCACCCAAGTATTCCCCGACGGAGTTTTTGTTTAGACCCTGGGGAAGTGACCGCAGGAACGTCGCAAGTGATACGCTGTCGAGTGGTGTAGGCAGGAATGTGTTTTGCTGCAAATATTTGATTCCTGCCAATGGTTTGCGATTGAACTTGTGTAGGCAGGAATGTGTTTTGCTGCAAATATTTGATTCCTGCCAATGGTTTGCGATTGAACTCTTGAATGCCATGCTGAAAAAATTTCTTGCGCTGTCGTTTCTTAAACAATATTTCAGCGGAGGCAAACTTTTCATCTTCAGCACGAGTACATAGTAACTCCTCTTGGTCTACAAGCAATGCGTCCTCATGATTCTCCTCGTCACTTGGTCCATTGCTGTTGTCACCACGCACAGATAAAGATTCTGGATTTGTGCGGAGATGAACAACGTACAGTGCGTTAAACATTCCACGAAGTGCGATCTCTCCAATAGCTTGAGCCCACAAGAAATGCGTTTCCTCGTGTGATTCAAAGCAAGCCACATGAGACTGCTGCGCTACTTGAGAAAGAAGCTCAAATAAATTCTGCGTCAAGTCGCAGCGATTGCCATCACAGTCGTAGTTTACGTACAAGTCGGGCAACAGCGTCGCCTCCGCAAGCAAATCCACCAAGCAGTCCAGGATTTCAAACGAGATATCGTACAGTCGGCTTTTAGACAGCATGTCTCCAGAAAACTCATCAAGGGCGGCTTCGACCACCGTAACGGGTTTGTCATCCACGTGACCGTCCGTAAGTGGAGTCGCATTGTCTCCACGCGGAAAATCTGGGGTGTTCACATCCATATTTGCGAGACTCCAATGCAGCGTGTGACAGAATACACCGTTAAAGATTGCCTCCACCTGCATTTTAAGCTCAGAGCGCAGTTTCGACCAAAGAAGCCGAATGAGCTCCAGACAAAACACTGGAATCTTAAGCTCTGCGCAGGCACTGCTCATGTTATTCAAAGGGTTGCAAATGTTAGAGCAAAATGACGGGATAAGAACCAACATTCAACATACCCGAGGCGACAGTAGCGCAAAATGGCGCTGCACAGGTCGTCCTTGATGAAAAACATTAGCGATGGAACAGTGGTAATCAGCTCCGCGTCGCAAGCAATTAACGCGCGTTGGAGCAGACTGAATGAAAGCAAAACCTCACGCCGACTGGTAGTAATTCCAGCGGGTGCCGTGGGTGCATCTGGGGAAGGAGGTGGCAAATAGTTTCGCTGGTGCAGCTTCTGGCAGAGAAACCCGACGATTTTCACAGCGCAGGGCAGTCCAAAACCTGGTCTTAAAGGCTCCGACGGGGGCGTCACAGCCTCAACAGCAGGCGCCAAACTTGAGTAAATAGCAGGATTTGCAAAGATGAAGGCCACCGTGTCATGCAGAAAGTTTGTCGCTGTTGACCGCAACGGCAGCGTTATATGCGGCTACACCGACATCCCATTCACAATAATCAGTACCGGTACTCAAGACCACGTCAACACCCCAAATAAAACACGTACATCATGTCGATTGCCGCGACTAAGCGCGTAGAGCGACTCCACTAACTGCCACATAGAATGATCCGAAAGTCTGGTGCCGCAGGGCGAGCGCACTACGGCGTGCAGCACGTGCACCACCAGAACTAGCACGTTCTGGTCGCACGACTAAGCGCGTAGAGCGACTCCACTAACTGCCACATAGAATGATCCGAAAGTCTGGTACCGCAGGGCGAGCGCACTACGGCGTGCAGCACGTGCACCACCAGAACTAGCACGTTCTGGTCGCTCTCAATTGCTGTCTCCTGAAACCTGCAGTGGCTCACAGCGTCTACAACGTCGGAAACGGCGTCAGCCGTCGCGTTCTGGTCCTTGACGTCCGTCCAGGGCCACGAGTGCAGTAGGTTCATCACAGCCTGCAGTGCGGCACCCGTTACTGTACTACTAGCATGTTCGTGGCGAATCACGTCCAGAAACGGCTTGACGACGGTCACAGGGGGCAATTCGGCCAGATCTGCGTGTAAACGAGCATTAAAATGGTCAACAACAGCTTTTTCCGCGCGTAAAGGACACCACACGCACTCTCGCATCGCAACAGACGTCCTCGTAGAAGCGAGAAACTCTGGAAAACGGCCAGGGGGCTTTCCTACAGTCACAGTAAAACAACCAATTAACAACTTTAATCCCTTGTTTTAATCTATTTTTCAGTCGAAAAACATCATATTTGAACCTGTTTCAAACGTGGTCCGGATGTACCAGACGGTAGGAATCCGTGACGCCGACGTGCGAGGCTCAAGACGCTCTGGATGTCGCTCAGCAGCACGGATAGTAAAACAACCAATTAACAACTTTAATCCCTTGTTTTAATCTATTTTTCAGGCGAAAAACATCATATTTGAACCTGTTTCAAACGTGGTCCGGATGTACCAGACAGTAGGAATCCGTGACGCCGACGTGCGAGGCTCAAGACGCTCTGGATGTCGCTCAGCAGCACGGAGCGCGCGGCCGCCATCTCGCGCAGCAGAAGGGGGTTCTTCAAATTGGTCAGTGCGCAAAAAGCGAAATACATTCATGTGGTATACACCAATCCGAGTGATGGTCATGAGATGGCTACACTTGCTGTGCCGACCATCAATATGTATCACTAAAGAATTTCACCTTCGAGCACAAGACCTCGTCATCATGCAGGTGGTTGCGCTCGTGAGCGGTGGCAAGGACAGCTGCTACGCCATGATGGAGTGTGTGCGCTTCGGCCACGAAATTGTGTGTCTGGCGCATTTGCACCCGCCTGCGGAGCTGTCCGCGGACGACGCCGAAATCGACTCGTTCATGTTCCAGAGCGTTGGCCACCAGACTGTGCGGCTCGTGGCTGAGAGTATGGAGCTTCCACTTATCTCAGAGACCATTACGGGCACTGCAGTGAAGACGGAGATCAATTACCACGAGTCAGCGGCGGGTGACGAGGTGGAGGATCTTTTTCGGCTGCTGCAGAAGGTTTTGCGGCAGTTCCCAGACGTGCGGGGCGTCTGCACGGGCGCCATTTTCTCCAGCTACCAGCGGAACAGAGTGGAGAACGTGTGCAATCGACTGGGTCTTACGTCGCTCGGATACTTATGGCGTCGTGAGCAGACGGAGCTGCTCCAGGAGATGATCGACTCGGAGATGGATGCGATCTTGATCAAGGTGGCATCGATTGGACTGTATCCACGCAGACACTTGGGCAAGAGCATTGCAGAGCTGCAGCCACAGCTTATGATGCTGGTACCAAGTGCATTGAGAAGATGTGAAATTTTGTATGATTTACTGATTTTTTTTAAATTTGTTTGATGGTGTAGAAGGACAAATATCAGATGAATGTTTGCGGTGAAGGAGGCGAATACGAGACGTTCACTCTCGACTGTCCACTGTTCAAGAAGCGCATCGTCATGTATGTTTTACTTTGGATTGGCTCGCTTTTCTGCCGATGGGAAACTAACTTGACGATGCTACGACATGTTGTGCATTTGCAGTGATAAGAGTCATACCGTGTTGCACTCGGACGACTACATCGCACCCGTGGCGTTCCTATCGATTGACAAGTGTCATCTGGAGGACAAGAACCCGTCGGATCCGTCGCAACTCGCATTAAGGATTCCAAAGGCGATGTCTTCTCAGTCCACATGCAGCGTGAAAACCGCAGGTGCCAAGTCTGCGACCATGCTGGCACATACACAGCCGGCTGCGCGAAAATTCGTCCCTGCAGCTGGACAGTTCCGAGACCAGTTGTATCTTTCTGGCATCATGAGTAGCAAAGCTGGCGATGACTCATTTTCCCTTGAGGAAGAAATGAAGGATGGTATTGCGCAGCTAGAGACGATTCTCGCGAAACATCGCATGGTGCTGGCCGATGTCTGCTTCGTGCACTTATATGTTCAAGATATGGCTGCTTTTGGACAGGTCAACGCAGCGTACATCAAGCACCTCGGACAAAACTTGCCGCCGTCCCGTAGCTGCGTCGAATTGAAGGCACTCGCAGAAGTTCCCGCCCGTGTCCTGATGGACTTTTTTGCTTTACGTGGTAGTGGTGAACAGAAGTTGCTCCCGCTTCGCGTGCGCCGCGACGTTTTGCACGTGCAGAGTATCTCGGCCTGGGCGCCATGCTGTATTGGACCATACAGCCAAGCTAATGTGTTGCACAGAGCGCTTATCCTGTTGGCTGGCCAGGTCGCGTTGCACCCCCAAACTATGAATCTCGTGCCTGGAGACCTTGCCGCCCAAACAGCGCAATGCTTTCGCAATGCCTGCCGTGTATTAGAAGCGCTTCAGTCAAATCTCCGTCACGTGTGCTCTGGTGTCATCTACACCATCGCAAACTCTGAGGATCCTGAAGCTCTGGAACGTTTACTTGTTGACAGCCGCCGTAACCTAACTACTAACGCCGAATTGGACGATGAATTTGAGCTGGTTTATGATAGCGACGAGAGCGATGATGATGTGGACAAGAAGGAAGCACGGGTGGAGTTCGTGAAGCAAGTACCGTTGCTGGTAGTGCAGCTGTCACATCTGCCGCGGGACGCTCTGGTGGAGGTGGAACTGCAGGCGCTTACGCACGTCGCGCTCAAGTACCTGGTACCACGCAGCTTGACGCGCTCAAGACGCTCTAAGAATATGCTCTTCGAATGGCAGTGCTCTATCGTCCCTCGCGCGCTTTGTCAGATTATTTGCACTGCGTCCGTACAGAGCTACGATGAGTTTTCGGGTACGCGAACACTGGCTAAAGCTGTTGCAGAAGGCGTGTGGGCGTGTGTACTGGAGTGTCTGGTGGAAGCCCTCATGCTATGGGACCGAGTGATCCACGTCCGCACATTCTACGTCGCGACTGCATTTTCAAGCGAGTTGGAATTGGCCAAAGCATACCACGAGCTTGTTACTGCACGAGGAAGAGCCAGCAGCATGCCGGGGATGACATTCGTGCCTGTAGACCGCATACAGGGGGACGCCGTAGTTGCCCTGCAAGTGACAGCACAAGACCTAGACAAGTTAGAGACGGAGCTTTGGCTGCGTAAGCAGATCTAGGCATCGACGGGTTGTAGACAGCAGAAGCGATGAAGGTATACCTGCGATTTGTCATCGTTGTTTAGAGAGAATTGATATCTGAAAGGCAGGAATTGAAATTGCTTGCTCTTTTTTCTTGTTGTCTAATGCCGTCGTCTACGACGCGGACCACCACCAGGGCCTCGGTTTCCAGCAGAACTCTCATCTCGACCCTTACGTTTCCGAGAATCACGGTCTCGGGAGCGTGAGCGTCCAGCGCGATCTCCTCGGCTGCGTTCGCCTCGCTCTTTCTCCGCATCTCCTGCTTTAACACCACCACCACCTTCACGTTCACGAGGACGACCGCGATCACGATCCGGTTCGCGAGTAGCATCCCGTCCACGTTCGCGGTCACGTACACCAGCACCACCACGATCTCTGTCCCGGCCACCACCACGGCCTCGATCTCGGCCACCATCACGATCGCGGTCACGTTCTCCTCCTGGGCGGCCACCGTCGCGCTCGCGGTCTCCTCGAGGGCGGTCTCTCTCACGGTCTCGACCACGTTCCCGGTCTTTTTCTTGGTCTCGACCTCGATCCTTTTCGCTGGCATCTTTGCGATCCTTTTCGCTGGCATCTTTGCTCTCGGTAGTCGTAGTATCTCGACGCCCACTACCTCGAGAGTCGTCACGACGTGGACGAGTATCCGACTTCTCTTTGCTCTCAGTAGTGGTAGTGTCCCGTCGTCCACTGCCTCGTGAGTCGTCACGGCGCGGACGAGAGCGCGACCTCGAGCGGTCACGACCATCTTCTCGGGCTCTACCTCCGCCATACCGTCGGTCATCACGGTCATCCTTTCCATTGCGTCCACGCTCATCAAAGCCTCCACGACCACCACCTCGTCCTCTACCACCTCCACCCATCCATGGAGGTCCTCTTCCCGGTCCAGCTCCCCACGGCGCACCGCCCATCGGTGGACCCATAAATCCCGGCGGCGGACCCATACCAGGGTGCCAACCGGGTGGTGGTCGACCCATAAAGCCACCTGGGCCTCCTCGAGGCGGAGCGCCACCCATAGGAGGAACACCAGCGTCCCATTCTCGATTTCCTCCTGCACTCTGCTCGTCACCTTCCTGTTTCATCTGTCCTGGGAATCCACGACCCTGCATTTTGGCATCTCGGTCACGCATGGCCTGCTGATTGGCTGCATTCACCGCTTGTCTGGACGCCTGCTCTCTCGACTTCTCCAACGCCAAATCCCGTCTCAGTCGAAGTTGTTTCGCAGCGTATTCTCTCCACGTGTGCTCATCAAACCCGTAATTAAAGTAGTCGGAGATATCCACACCCGGTTTCCGCCATGGTCGGTCTTCTAGCAAGTCAATGTCCACATCAAAAGCCGTACGACGTCCACCAAATATGGACATGTCGTCCATTCCGTCCCCCGAATCACCTCGTTCTCCTGTTTGATTGGTGCCTGCCGTACTACCAGCTCCTGGTGCTCCAGAACCGCCCTGCTGAGGACCTCCAAAGCTTCCTCGGACGTAGCGATTACCACCTCCAGTGAAGCGCAGCGTCGGTTTGCTACCTGCGTGGTCGGTGCTCAGCACAATGGCTACATCCTCGTCGTCCTCATCATCGTCCGAGTCGGCTGCCGGGTTATCAGTGACCTTGGCAGCTGCTGAATTGTTTCCAGCAGCTGCGGAGGCTGCGGCCTCTTCGGCTTGCGACGTGGCAGACGCGTTGAGTTTGATGGAAACTCCTCCGTAAAGCTCCTCGTCTTCGTCTTCGTTATCCTCCTTCTCGGCTTCTTTCTTGACGTCTTTAGGCTCCCATGTGGCTCGAGACTCCTCCGTCTTGGCTTCTTCCTTAACGCCACCACCGTCACGTTGACTCGTCACCAGCACATCCTCGCCAAAGTCCTCGTCCTCCATGGTCCGTGCCCTGGATATGACCGAAAGGGGATGTGGTGACCCGTGGGTTGAATACACAATTACTACGTAAACATCGATACAAACAGCAAATGACAAGGATGCTGTTGTCTTGTGTATTTATGATGTGGCGCATCTGGTCATTTTCGCACTTTACCGAAGCGTATGATGCGAGCGCGGTGATTGGCTCGTAGTGCTTTAACCTTGGTATTTGTATGCTGGCGCCCCCCGCGCCAATAGTTTCACAGCCAACACAGCACCCCAAGCTTTGCCGACTCACGCAGTTCTTCTTGTCTCGTTCGACTTTTGCAGGTAAGCGGGCGTCCGGTTCTGTATGACGTAGAGGGGGCAATGCAGGCAAAAGCAGTGGGAACGTGTTAGGACAGATGCAGTAACTGGGATGGGGTGGAAGCGTCCGCAACAACGAGCTTCAGAGCGCAAAAATTGACACAGATACAGGCGATCAAGTGGAACGCTGCGAAAAACAAGTTATTCCGCTCTGTCCCGGAAAGATTTCAGTCAAACCATCGCCATTCCCACTGCTATCGCGTGTGCAGTAGTACCCTCTACGCGTTGCAGTTTTCGGCACTTCCATACGATACCTAGAAGCTTAGTTGCTAATGGATTTCTATGTCAATGCTACAGTTTAGTCAAAAAGATGCCGCACTCCTTTGGTTACCGCGCTCGTACGCGCGACATGTTCGCGCGCCCGTTCCGTCAGAGCGGCATGATCAAGATGTCGACGTACCTGCGTACGTTCAAGGTGGGTGACTACGTGGACATTAAGGCCAACGGTGCCGTACAGAAGGGCATGCCCCACAAGTACTACCACGGCCGTACCGGCCGCGTGTACAACGTGACCAAGCGTGCCGTCGGCGTGCGTGTGAACAAGATCGTGGGCAACCGCATCATCCACAAGCACGTTAACGTGCGCATTGAGCACGTGCACCAGTCCAAGTGCCGTCTGAGCTTCCTCAACCGTGTCAAGGAGAACGAGCTGAAGAAGAAAGAGGCTCGCGCTACCGGCGTGCGCGCTGAGATCAAGCGTGTCCCCACGCAGCCCAAGGCCGCCTACACCCTGAAGACCAAGGGCACCAAGCCCATCACCATGGCGGCGCAGCCGTTCGTGGACCTCATGTAAGCGGTTTTGGTGGTCTCCACCATTGCAACTCATTGTTGGGACTTTGCACGTGGCTTGTGGCGGCATCATCAGTCGCTCTCGGGCGCGTTGTAACCCCAGCGAGCTGGGCAAAATGAAAGAACGAGTCGAATCTATGCTTTCTGTCATTGCAATCATTATTTGCTTTAGTTTTGCTGTATTAGTAGTACTAGCACTAACTTTTGGCATATCTAGAGGTTCCTTAGGATATCATGAAACAGTAACGTTATTGAGAAGCAACCTAGGCTGTAGCATAACGTACTTATCAGAGTAATTTCGGTTCTTTGTCAATCTACGAATCCAAACCATTTCCACATTTCGTGACTCTTCACACTAAGAGCAATGGATGCTCCGATAGATGACGCTGCCATGGAGCAGTACGCTGATGTACGAGTCCTCTTATCATTGCAACATAAACGAATTCTAATTGTTCTTCGAATGGAGGATAAACTTTCTCTCACCGCCTCGTGGTTGTGCTGCACAGTGGCTGGATAACTTGGAGAAGACGGACCCAGAGGGCTACAAACAGTTTGTAGCCACGATGCAAAGCCAGTTGCAAGCTGCAGGAGTAGGATCAGATTCAGTCGCTGATGTACCACAAGGTGACGCCGATGCGGCGCTCTTTGACATGCTCAAGAGTTCTGGCGGTGCAAGAGGAAGAGATACAAACGCTAACACACCAGGTTTGAAATGCTAGTGTGGAACTTTCGTGTTGTTAATTAAAAATTAATTGATAATATGCCGCTGGTGTACCACAAGGTGACGCCGATGCGGCGCTCTTTGACATGCTCAAGAGCTCTGGCGGTACAAGAGGAAGAGATACAAACGCTAACGCACCAGGTTTGAAATGCTAGTGTGGAACTTTCGTGTTGTTAATTAAAAATTAATTGATAATATCTGTGTTTGTACAATGGATGGTGACTAGATTTTAAGCCGCGGTTTCCTGGTGACAAGGTCATGGGTGAGGACGGTTTGAAAGCCACTCCTGAAGGGGTATGTTGACGCTAATCGCTAGAAAAAAGAGCAAATTTTAGCTCATTACATGAGGAATTACACTCTTACCATTCAGTTTTGCTAGATGTACATCAATGTAAAGCCTGGATTTGTGATGAAGACGAGTGACGTCAAGAACAAGAAGAAGGTGGGGAAACTGTTGACGGAGATGATGAATTTGTTGTAGTTGTTTGAGATTTAACTGTTTTTCTGTGCAATAAATCAGGTGTTTGTGAATGTGGTTTACGCTGATGAAATTCAGGCATTTTCAGAGAAGAAGAAATTGGATGACGAAGGTAAAGAGCAAGAGGTGAGTTTATGATACCTTTCTACCGGAATATGTTGCTATATTTAATGAGAACTTGTCCTTTATGCTAGGGAATTCACGTGCCACTTAGTCTCGGTGCACCACATGAAGTCACGGACAAGAAGGGAGTGAGCTCGATGGCATTTGACGTTGCGGTAAACACAAAAGTCGTGGAAGATTGTCAAGCAGATAAAACAGGCTCATTCCGCAACTTTGTGTGTGAACTGGCAATCGAGTACATTCTTCAAAAGGTAGGATTGCTTATTTATTAAGACGATCAACAGCTAACTTGATGCACTGTACTACATTACAGTACAAACTCAAGCTCGATGACCGGTATAAGCTGCCGCGATTGACGTACCGTGGAGAACTCCCTCCACCAAAGCACTATATTCGCAAAACACAGGCACCAATCATCCAAGAAGTTGTGAGAACTCCCTCCACCAAAGCACTATATTCGCAAAACACAGGCACCAATCATCCAAGAAGTTGCTGCCAGTATCTCTGGAGTATCCAAGAAAAGCAGTGCGAAAATTGCAGGAGAAAAAGCAGCGAAAGCTTTAAACGCTCCTAGGACTGCATAAAAGCAGTGCGAAAATTGCAGGAGAAAAAGCAGCGAAAGCTTTAAACGCTCCTAGGACTGCAACAGCGCGCTTTGAGATATTCGAAGAGCATGGAAACAGTCGGACAATTTGCTCAAGACTTCATGCGGTGATAAAAGACAGTGAGCCATTGTCACCAGAGGTGCTGAACAAGGCTGGCTCTCGGATTGTTATCGCCATTCAGTTCGAAAACGAGGTTCACACTGCTAGTGATGTCGATTTGGAGCTTCAAGCTGAATTTTTAACTGTCAAAGCTGCCACTCATCAAGATCTAGGTATGTATAAGGATGCAGTTCACTTTGTTACCATTGGATCCTAACAGTTTGAGTCTGTTGCGGTTGTTTTAGACGTTCTTCTGCCGTATCCAGTGGAAGTAAATTCTGCTAAAGTCTGCTTGGATAGAACCAGTAACAAATTGGAGATATCACTTACAGTCGACAAGTCGTGGAGTAATATTGGTCCCGATTGTGGCTCAGCCCCGTGGCTTCTTGCGCGAGCATTAAACGAAGAGTCTGAGGCAGAGATTACTGCAAATAAAGATGAAGAAACTCAGCAGCCTAAGTCGCTGGTGGAGATGTTCCATCTAGCAAATGCCACTGATTTGAACGAAACGCCGCTTGACGCTGGACGTACTACACGATGGGATCCTGTCTTGGAAGACGAGGAACTACCTGAAGACCGATTTCACCGCAAAGACATGATGTCAATGCACATTCTGGAGCAACGACGGATGGAGCGGGATCAAAAAGCGAAAGAATCAGAAGAGAAACGGAAGACTAGACGTGCTGAAGTGGAAGAAATGCAGACAAAGGCGAAAGAGGCGGGTAAGACCTGGCGCGAAATGTATCCCAGTGAACCAGAGACAACCTACATCGACATGGAAGACATTGTACGACAGGAAAAGGAGCGACTTGATCACCATCAACAGCAAAAAGAAAACGAGGACCCAACGATTGAGTGCATGGCGACAGAAGATGCCAAGCGTGCGGCTGCAAAATGGTTCGAAAACAACAAGCATCGAAGCTTAGATGACAGAAGATGCCAAGCGTGCGGCTGCAAAATGGTTCGAAAACAACAAGCATCGAAGCTTAGATTTGCAATCTGCATTGGCCTTTGACCTGCTCTAAGATACTACAGAATGCAAAACAACCACCAACTCTTCCTATTCCTTGTTAGCATAGCTGCGAGCACCGAAGATGGTTGAACCTACACGCACGTGCGTACTTCCACAGGAAATCTACTCCACAACAAAAGTCAACAAACAGATTTGAACCTACACGCACGTGCGTACTTCCACAGGAAATCTACTCCACAACAAAAGTCAACAAACAGACTCAGCACCATCCAACATTTCAATATAAAAACACTACAATTACTTACAGCGAGTTCAAAGTCTCCCGACATACCCATGCTGAGCGCCAGATCCGCTTCCGTCTTTCCAAGAGCTTCAGCCACCGTCTTACGGCAAGATGAAAGGCGATCAAAGCACTCGGACGTCGTGTCTCCATAACGTCCAATAGTCATCAGTCCTGCAAGGTTGAGGTGTTCACAGGACGAGACAATATGGCGAGCCAGCTCCACGGATCCGTCGGTATCAATACCCGATTTCTGCTCCTCTTCACTGGTGTTCACTTGCACCATGACGTTGAGTTTCTCGCTACGAAACTCACCCGACGCTTTGTTTAAAGCATTGGCGATCTTAATGGAGTCAACGGTCTCTACCACGAACAAATTGGGTACGTCACGCACGAGCGGCTTGGCCTTGTTGGACTGCACGTGGCCAATGTAATGCCATTTGACATCAGTGGGCAGCAGTGGAGCCTTTTGTACCAGCTCCTGGATCTGTGAGTCGGTAAGTACCACAAATAAACATGAGTGCCATATATAAGAATGTGTACTCACAAAATGTGGCAATGTGTCTTTAGCGTACGTAGTTCTCGCCGAAATGGCGTTGGTCGGCCTCGTAAGCCTCCTGCAGATCCTCGATGGGTTTAGTCTTGCTTACAGCTACCAGGGTGCACTGCTGATTCCACGCGCTCTTCGCCACAGCCTCTGCTACCTTGGCTCGCACCGCCAGCAAGTTTTTCGCCACCGTCATCTTTAGGATTATTTGCAATTAATGACAAAACTCGTTTTGTCCAAATAAGTATGTAAAATTGCGTCGCTCTAAAATGCGTAATAGGAGACTTTTTAGGTACTAATACAAATTAATATTAAAAAATATATATATTGTGTCAAGTCAATTATATAATATATACTTCGAAGTAATATTTTTGCTCATTACTACTTCATTTATATTCTTACAGTAGTAGTAGCGAGCAAAAACACCAAGTAATACGCAAATAGCAGTCATTCTGTGTGACTGATATAATTAAATATCTTTACTACCTAAGCCATTCCACGTTATGTACTCTAAGTTACATTCGAAGTGTGCAGATTTATACATATGGTAGTACCGAGCGAGCAGTACACAAAATAAAATTTGCAATCAGTGAACGGTGGTTTAAAATTCTAACGAGCTATCCTCCGACCGAGACAGTGAGTCGCTAGTCTCGTCGTCCATAGACCACGAATGCGAAGCGCTATCTTCCATTAACAAATCGTGTGATCCTGAAACTGAATCAAAAAGCCACTCCGAAGACCCATCTATAGAATCTGAACTTGAGACCAAGAAATCTTGCTCGCCGCCCGCAGAATCTCCTTGGGACTCGGACTCGGACACATCGGACTCTGATCCTTCAAAGGATCCGATCTGTGAGTGTCCTGTCGAGATATCACGTAAGTCAATCATTACCTCTTCAAATGACGAAGCATCTCTGCTACTATTCGATCCGCTTGTCGATCCCTCTGGATGAACTCCTGCCAAAACGGCAGAAATACCGCTCGATGATTCGTTTGAAGTGTCATTGAACGAGTCGTTGGACGAGCTCTCAGACTTGTCGGTAGATGAAGAGCCAAATGTCGATTCAGCAGTCGAGGTGGACCCAGACAAACCATTATCAGCAGCTGAGATCGATCCAGATATATCATTATCAGCTGCAAAGCTACTTGATCCGCCCACAATTGTTTCACCTTCAGCAGTAGCACTTGTCGGATCGCTTGCGGTTTCCGCCGTGGCTGCAGATGCTGACCCGTTGTTCATGGTAGCGATAGCAATGATACCCAAAACCACGCCACACACCACAAGAAGCGAAATCGCTCCGCGAGTGGCCCAGGGACGCGGCATCGGGCTCGGAACCGATCGCAAAACTGGAATTCGCGCGAGTGTTCCGCCTCCTTCCATATCCTCCAGACGATCAAAGCCACCATCACCCGTATGGTACAGCAAGTTGTTATTCTCAGTCATCATGATTCCGTACTTGTTACCTGGAACAGTGAGACTTCAACTAAGGAATTTGTCTTGTGAACTACGGCGGTCGAGCAGAAATGGCCAAACGT
>JAIKVB010000321.1:0-30176 GCA_024679045.1 Phytophthora brassicae | reverse complement strand
CCACCTCGTAATGGCGGACTTGCTGTTCAAGCTGCTGTACTTGAGCTCTGAATGACATGAAAAAGGGACTCAGGTCGATTGCTTCTCGTCTTAGCAAAACCACGATACCCTTTAAGTACTGCCAAAAAACAGGTTGATACCTTAATACTTCTCGGCGCTCTCTGCGCGCTGTCTCGAGTCGTTGCTTACGCATCCGCAGCACTTCATTGTTCAGCTTCTCTTGACGAAGAAAAAGTGTGGCGCGCTGAGCCTCAACTTGATGCCGCAAATACATATTGTTCTGTACTTCGGCATGCTCCATGCCCAAGACTTGAAAGCGGAAACTGAGTGTCTTTTTTTGGCAGCATTGCAAACTGCTCATTCCATTTGACACAGCAGACAGATAACTCATTCTGAACAACCGTACGCAACGCGAACAGCACAATGTGTGTATTTCCACGCTAGATGCTTCTTGATTAACTCACCGCGGTTACTTGGTCCTGCTTATCAAGCCTATCCGAGTTATCAACTTCATTCTCACTCTTTTTGTCCTCGGCTTCCTGTTTCGCGATCTCCTTGCGTGCCGCTTCTTCTCGTCCAAGAAAATCGTTCGCCAAAGACTGCTGCTGATTTTCAATATCTAGGAAAAGCTCGAGTGATTTCTCCAGGATCTGCGTGGCGGATTCCAGTGTGTTCTTTGATGCCTCTAGTGTCATGTTCGTAAACAATGTGTTCGCGTTAAGAGAACCTTGATCCATTGTTTCCTGGATATCTCGTATCTGGAACACGAAATTTATAGACAATGGGACAAAGTTCAGCAGGGTAAAATGACAAGTAAGGGATCGACACCAAAATGGCGTTACCTGATCCGACAAATACCGGATTCGCTTTGTGATGCCATCATAGCGGCATTTCATCTTGCCACAAATTACTGGTAGTGAAGCCTTCGCATCACTTATGTCCACCACACCGGGGGTATGGAGTCCTTGCGCTGCAATGCGATCTCCCTCCGGAACGAACGTAAGCAGTGACGCTTTGAATGTGCACATGCCTGTTTTCTTCAGTCCAAAAAATTTGGTTTCCGATTCCGGAAGGCTGGAAGGAATGAGCTCCACCACCATGGAATAGTGATCGTTGTCCATACACTCGTCTCCATCGTCAAAGACCATAAACTTGTAGGTCAGAGTAATAGGATCAATGTGCCAGCCACGGAAAATGCTGCCAACACGCAACTTTCACATCAGTATCCTCCACCAATTATCATGAACGTTCGAGTCTAGCTTACCCAAGAATAACGGGAATGTCCGGCTCCTCCGTCTCCTCTGAAACTGGGTCTTCTAGGTCCGCAATAGCTGCATCTCCATCTTCAGTCAATTCCGACACCTCCGCGTCCACATCCACTTCCACCTCCACCTCCCGTTCGACCCTTGCCTGGATGGTCACATTTGCTAAATAGCAAAAATCAAGAGTAAAGCTGCAATAGCGGCAAATGATCATAACTACTTGCAGAATAGTGCTAACAAGAAAGTTCGACTTACGCTTCGCCCTTCTGCATCTCCCTCTCCTCGCGAATACACGGCAGCGCCTCGAGCTCATTGACAAACGGCCCTGTCACATGGGATACACACGTAAAAAAACGTCAGAAATGTTGCAGTAAAAACATATAATAATATCGCCGACACACCTTGAAATGCTGGAAATGGATCGCGTGACGGCACGGGGAGCAGCACCGGCGACGCCTCCTCTTCCGGTCGCGGGCGCGGGATAACTCGGATGTCGACCTTGGGTGCGCCTGCGCACAGAGCGCTGCAAAGCGCCACGGCGACCACCGCGCCGGCGATCAAGCTTCTGCCTCGCATGTCGTGGGAATAATGCGTTTGCGTAGGCTAAATGAATTGTATGACATGGGACAGGTTTTACTAGGTTGAAGTGGAACAGAGTGATGATCACCCGGTTTCGTGCGGAATGCGCACTCAGTGCGGAATTTAACGCGTCTAGAGCAAGGGGACTATTGAAGATGCAGGAAGACATTGCAAAAGCGATGCTGAGCGGCGTCCAGACGGCGACGGAGGTCCTCGCTCGTGCTGGAGAAGGCTCGACGTCTTCGCAAGACAGTCACCAAGTTTCCTCGACGGACATCGCGAAGACATTGCAAAAGCGATGCTGAGCGGCGTCCAGACGGCGACGGAGGTCCTCGCTCGTGCTGGAAAAGACTCGACGTCTTCGCAAGACAGTCACCAAGTTTCCTCGACGGACATCGCGGTCTTGAGGCAAGCGCTTGAGGATCTACAACGCTTAGTTCATGATGTGGGGTCACAGCGTGTGCTGGAGCTGTCAGTAACGCAGTTGATGAATGCTGGAGTGGAGTTGTACAACGCACCTCGGGCGGCTTTTCAAGTGTTGGTGCAAGTAGAGAAGTCCAAGGATAACACGGAAGCCACATGTTTTCCAAGGTATTTGCTAGCAGTCACGCGCTTTGTGGCAGCCAAGATCATGGGACTGTCGCTAGCTTGCACCAAAAGCAGCAATGACCAGGAAAATGGAGCGAAGAGAAGTATGCAGTTCATGGATGAGTGCGTCGACGTGCTGCGCTCGTTTGGACGCGTTGGAATGTTTATGCTGGCAAGTGCATCAGTTGACTGTGAAAACTGTGAGGGTTATCTGGAGCTGGCAAATGAAGCCTTCTCTTCTTTTATGAAGCTCTGGTCTCGGATCGGTCTGGCTCACTTGACAAAGTTTAAGCAAAACTTGGAGCTGGAGGATATTGTGGACGATTTGTGGGACTTTTGCGTCGATCACGTTCGAGTCCTCCAGCTGATTTCACATCAACCTGATAATTCAGCAGGAGATATTCGGGAGATTCTGTCGTTGCTGAATGAACTGAAGATGCTGGCTCCGTACAAACCTTCGTATGCCAGCAGCTTGTTTGATCTCATGCGCAGCGTCAGCGATGAATATAGCCAAACAGCTCAGCACGAAGTGCAGCTAATTTTTGCCGAAGAAGCGCTGCGCGTGAGCGAAGCGCTTGAAAACGATGCAGATAAAAACTTTTCTGAGATGGTTACGTCGTTCAAGCAGCACGTGATGCAAAATTTGATGCGATCCCTTTGTGCCACTAATGACATTGAGCGAGCAGAAGCATGCTATCAGCTGATTCCATCGAACCGGGAATCTAAGGTCTTGCTTCTCATGATTAAGCTCTACGTGGACAACAAGCAATTTGATAAAGCACATCGCCTGCTTCTGGTATTGTTTCAGCAAGATAACTTTGACGATTCCATCTTGGGCGCACGCGCGTACGCCCAAGGGCTTTCTTTCTCGAGCCAGGGCATGGATATTTATCGACACCTAGCTATAAACTATGGAGATTGTGCACATGCCATTAACGTGGAGATTGCATGTAATCTTGCTTTGGAAGAGAGTAATCGATACGAAGCGATGACAGAACTCAAACGCATTGGACATAAATTTCTCGAGATGGAACGGTACGAATCGATTGGGTGGACAAATGGTCAGTTCTCTATCTTATTTTCTTAAATATTAGGCTAGGGGAAAATGGCGATAGAAAGCTTATTCAGCGGGTTCGGCAAACCATTTTTGATGCTCTTCAAGTTGCACTTAATTCCAATCAGCACGAGGTAATGTTGTAGGAAGCAGAATGTTGTAGCACGGTGACTCAAATTTCAGCACACATGATAGGACTGCTTCAAATGGGCGGATGCGGGATTGTCTTCAGCGGAATCAGCACACGATCAAGCCATGTACATGAGGTAACGTTGCTTCCAATTGTGGGTACTGCAACGACTTTTGACTCAGCAATAATTTGTAGAGCGATGTCTCGTGCATGCCTCCGGTTGGAACGCTATACGGAAGCCCAAGAGTGGGCTGAGAAAGCGTTTGCTGTCGATCCTTCTAAGAGATCTCTTTTTACTCTTTTCCAAGTGGCGCTACATGTCAAGCTGGATTGCTCAAATAAAGAGCTGGTTCACATTATAGAGCAGCTAAAGAGCAGGGATGATTTTGAGATCGAGGACTTCCTTGCTATGGGAAAGCTGGCTGACGATCTTGGCCCTGCAAGGCAAGACATCGTCATGCACGTTCTGGACGAGATTTGTCGTTCGATGATGGAAATCAAGGACTGTCCAGCGAACCTTCCCAAGGAAGTTATTCTACAAAATGCAGCACAACTAGCGTTCAGTACGCTCTCGCAGCAGCAGACCGAGTCAAGCTCTGGCTCAAGTATTCCCTACGGCGAGAAGTTTTTGGCATACGCCACCGCACTGTTGCAGTTGTCTAGACCGGATGCAGTCGGCAACCACGTAGGGCCTTCTTCAGTATTCGAGTGGTTCTACAGAATGAGGTACGAGTCCTGCTTCCTCTTCGCGAAATCTGCTTGCTGACTTCCAGCGGAATATCTTGACACAGCTTCGACATCGCCAAAAGCACCGGAGACGTCGAGTATTTTATCGTGGCGGCAGATATCGCACGGCGCAGCGGCGAGCTCTACGGAGACCAATCTCCACTCAAGCAACGATGTCAGCTATGTTTGCTGGCTGCAGTGAGCTCTGACATGAAAACTATTGAGACACTGGGAAACAGTCGGCTCCTGCAGCTTCTTGAAGTGATAGATCGCTTCAAAAGTATCGCTTCTGGTGACACGTATACCGCTACTGACGTGGAGCTTTACTTGGTAGCTTTAGATGTCTTAGCAAATACTTGAAGTAGTACTGATATTCACCCCCGATGTTTACGGGTTGGCAGGCGAAGTCGGTGATCGCAGTGAAATTGAGGCTCTTTGACGCGAACACGAAGTCCATTCTTGACATCTGCAAAAGCACACTCAGCAGCGCTTCTGACCTCATACATATTGGAGGTGCACTCGATAACATTGTTGCTATCCCTCGTAGCTTGGCTTATACTTTCTCTGTTCGGCAGATCTGGTGCTATATGCTACGAAGCTCAACGAAGCGTCCGGAGTACGTTTTGTTTCTGGGATGAACTGATAGATACTAACTCACTTTTACGTGAGCAGGTTCGAAGCAGCTACCGATCACTGGCCAGCGAAATATTCACTTACGGGTAGGGTAATCAACATTTTCAGTGAGCACCAACATTTTGCTTACCTGCCCGACAAACTAAATGTATCGAATCAAATGCAGACTTCAAATGATGGTTCAAGAGGACATCACTGACAACAGCAAGCTGTGCTATCTGTTTCGACGGCTAATATCGTTAGCTGAATCGAAAGTTAAAGGATACGAGTGCTTCAGACAACTTATTCAATTCATGGACACAATGGATGTGCTGCTTGCTGATGTCGACTTGGAGTGGTTTGTCGCCAAAGCCTGGAACATTGTAAGCAAGTATATCGCGCATGTAGCTCTTGGTGTGCTAATGTACACAACTCCAGGGTGTTTCCTGCGACCGCAGCAATGATGCTGAAGGAGCTCTCAAGTTCATGAAGACTGCTCAGACTATAATGCGTAGGTGGATACGCATGATGTCAAGACTGCAAGATAACGTTATCATTAAAATTTCGTTATTTACACGCAGAACACAGCAAGTCTCTCAGCGCAAAACTGGGCTACGAACTAGACCACGCAACGCTTAAAATGAGCTCCCGATTAAATACCCCTGGTATCATCCAGTGATCAATACGGCAGCGACTTTATGAACAAGGCCAACATCAAACAATTTATTACCCCGTTATATTTATGCCTCGTAAACGTTCGGCTGAGAGCCATGACTGGACACGCCACCAACGTGAGTCTTAACAGCCTCCATGTACGTTCGCAGGGTTGGTAGCTCTGTCGTCTCTTCTTTTTTCAAGACCTTCGAGGCCCATTTACGCTCAGCATACTCGCATATCTGGAAAAGAAACGCAACATCGCAAGTACTGTAAACACGACCAGTCTTCATATTGACAAAGTTGATGAGTGATATGAAGCTCACCTCTTTAATATCTCTGCACGAGAGCTGTGGTGAGACCGATGCCAGCTGCGATAGCTCGTCATCTGTGAGTTGTTTCGCGTAACTAAAGCAAACAGACAGCACAATACAACGTAAGAACTCGTAGCCATATACAATTTTGTTTACACCCCCCTTTCAATGCCAAATCTTACCGGGCAAACACAGCACGGCGGGTCTTCTCGTCAGGAAGGTTGTAACGAATGCATAAATCAAAACGGCTGATCAATGCGGCATCCAAATCTTGCTTTCTACAGCATCAGCAACAAAAGTTGCTACGATTTAGCAAGCCAACGATATCGGTTATTTGAAACTGTTAATACTTGTGACTTACCGGTTTGTAGCGCACACGACCGTCGTCTTTTTGGCAGATGCGAAGCCTTCCACCTTTTGCAGTAGAACTGACAAAATCCGACGCGAAGCTTCGTGCATTGTGCCACCAGAGCGGTCTCCGGCGAGCGCGTCAATCTAATTTCAAAAGCGTCAGTAAATATCTGCTCGAATAAACCGTTAATACATGTATATAGATACCAACCTCGTCAATGAAAATAATGGCACCATCCAGCTTCTCACACGCGTCAAAAATGGCAGACATCTTTTTCTCGCTATCACCATACCATTTGGATACCACACTCTCAATTGGAATATGAATCATTGGGATCCCAGCCTGCTGCGCAATAATACGCGCGCTCAAAGTTTTGCCAGTACCCGGAGGACCTTCGAATAAGACAGCGCGTGGACGGTTGCTTTCATAGCGACAACGGGTTTTCTGAGCAATGCGCTCATAAAGCTCCGGGTTCTGAAGCGCCAGTACAACCGTGTCTTCAATCTCCAGTTTCACGTCTTCATATCCAGCCTAATTGATACGATACAAATCCACGTGTTCAGTAATTTCAAGACTATGATGCGTCTCTTTCGGCCTGAAGCATTACGCACCAGACTTGACCACGTTAGGGCGTTCTCGCTTTCGGTCGGCTCAAATACGTCAATACCAAGCCCTTGAAGCTGCTGGATCGCCTCCTCCTGCAAAACAAAAATCCAACTTGTTAGTTACTTAACAGCAGCACGAACCAATGTACATGATAACAAACCTTGCTGTCAGTTGCTGCGGTAGGAGCTGTAGTCGGATTTCTTCCACGTCCGGCCAGTGCATTTCTACGCCGTTGCTCAAGATCTTGACGAAAGAAGGCGTTCACGTTCGCGTGCGAGTAAATCTCTTTATAAGCACCAACAATAGCGTCGATCTCGCTCTGCGTCAGAAACTCATCCTTGTAAAAAACAAACTTTGACGTTGCTTGCAATGAAGATGTGTCGCGCAAGAACTGGAACGAGCCTGAACCGTTCGTGTACAAGTACGTCACAGCAGGCTGATCGTGATACTCCACCACAGACTTCTTCGTCGTACTCGTGAGCGGCGCCGGCATTACCTCCACTTTCTGCTTAAGGCCTGGTACTGATGTCCTTTGCAGTTGCAGCAAAAAACGGCCTAGGATCGCTTCGTGATCCACGAAGGTTGGGCACGCAAACTCGATCCGGATCGTCGACACGCCATTAGGTGCATGAATCCTCGAGACGCCGATCTTCTTGATCGGAAAAGCCTTCGGGATGCGCGTCTCAGAGCTCTTCAGCGTTGTTCGGAACTCCGACACTTGCTGACGAATGGTATCCACCGCTTCAGCGTAATCAAAGTGCTTCAAAAACAACCACAATCAAAGAAGTTTATCACACCATTCTATACTTCGTCAATAAAATCAACCCTCCTACCTTCTCTCGTTTCTTGTCCGGGACTTCCTCCAATTGCGTTGCACCCCCCAGAACCCCAGCAAGAGCTGCAACGCCAGCGAGAACAGCGAATTTATTGTGTGTAGCGTCTCCCGATTCTGCTGCGACGCTCAGAGGCCGCAGCGCTTGGCTGGAAGGAGTTGCGGTGCGGCACAAACAGGCATCTACCACCACTGGGAGGTTTGGGGTCTGCTTCGTGGCCGCTACGGCGCGTATCAGGAGTTTAGTTGCGAGTCTACGTTGCAACATCTTGAATTCCAAACGAAAAACCTTCCGAGTTCTTAAAACCCGATATCGACATGAAGAGGGAAACTTCAAGTATACTTATCGAGTTTTAAGCGTTATATCAGGGATACTTCTTGAGTATTTTCTTAAGCAAAGTTGCTACTTGACGGCCATCCGGACTTTGGAAATACCGCAATCGGCTGTGAAAAGCCGAAACCCGGCGTCCAGGGGAACAGGACACGTTACAACAGCAATGTAATGTCATTACAAAATCGTGAAAGGCTTTTTAATCTGTCATTTTCGGCGAGTTTTGGCGGGTACGTTTTTTTGTCGTATACGGTAGCACAAAATAGGAGCTACACTTTTTATTTATTATATCAAATTGTGGAGTCACATTTCATCCACTATTTTTTTTCTTCAATATTCTAAAAGGGTATTTCCCAAAATGTGGACCCTTCCTAAAATATGCTCTATTGTAAGGTGTCCCACATTATAAAATTCGGGCGCCCGACAAACATCGCATCTAGGCAGAGCCTCAGAACTCGCTGCGCTCTTATACTCAAATTTTGCTTTGTTGGGTATGTTGCATTAGGAACGCGAGTACCAAATGTCCAGGCAAATACAGCCGTCGTAGTTGGGATCGACGGTCCTTACGTTCTCGAGGGAGATTGATATGTGGTTCGCTACCGCGTTTGTGTTCGCGTACTGTACCTGGTTGCTGTCCATCGCAGGATAATATCCTGCGATGGATATTATCCACTAAAGTTCGGGCCCGCGGCAAATATTATTTGCCGGTTACCCGAACTTTATAATGTGGGACACCTTACAAAAGAACATATTTTAGGAAGGTTCCACATTTTGGGAAATACCCTTCTAAAACTAGTGGATGAAAAGAGGCTCACCATTGCGTCGAATAGATTGAAGGTATCGACTATGTGCGAAAGGTTCAATTTTGCACCCGAACGGCTCTGCGTATGATCGACATCGTGCAGACGACTGCGGACTTTCGCTTGGTGCAGAGACCTCTTGTCTTCTGCTTCAACAAGTTTCGCGAGAGTGAATGATGTTGAGGATTATACTGAATCTCACTATGGCACTCAATATTTCTAGTTAAGTATTAGTGACAACTGGCGTAAGACAAAAGCAGAGAGAGAGAACAACTTGAGAAGTCTCACTTTAAAATATACTAAGAACCCCACAGGTGGCCTTTGCCGCCCAGCAGTGTGTTAACTCACATTAACATATTCCTACTCTGCGCATATCTAGCAGTCTAAGGTCGCAAATAATGATGTTTGGGGATAGCTACTCCGGCTTATTCAACGTCTTACTGCAACTACAAGATGATTGCGGTTGTATTGAGTTTTTGGCGATCTCAACTGAAGCAAGGTCTATCGCTGGTACTACTACTTGACAGTTTAGCGACCGCCGCGTGCAACCACCTTCTTGGGTGGGGTCTGGCCTGCTTTCTGCTCGTCACCTTCAGATCGCTGGCGGAAAGTGGCGAGCTGCCGTCGAAGAGTACTGATGGTCTGCGCTTTCTGAGCCAGAATCTGGCGTGCACACAATGTCAATGTAACAGTTAATAGTCTACCTTTACTACCGCAGCAGGTTGTGTACCCACCTCTTCAAGCCGCGAAACATACTGTTCAATACTTGTCGCGTCACCAGTGGCGTCGTTTTGAATGTCTGTCAACATGGCACCTTCCTCGGTGAGCAATTCAGCATTTTCCTGAAATATCGGAATAGATCAGACGTTAGGGACCAGATAGACTGAAAGCAGTCGATTTCAAGTAACGTAGCAGACCTGAATTGCGTTCATGTGCGTATTGAGCAAGGTCTCCTGCTCTTCATACAGCGTCTGAACCTATATCATACAAACCATTTCAGATACACTATTTAGTGTTACTTTCAGCGCAGCAAAAATGAGGACGAAGCGTACCACTCCCGGCCATGTTTCCTCCGGATACCCACTCTCCTGGACTTGGTCACCACTTCTTTTATCTACTTTCACGCATAGCACATCAAAATTAACTTTATACGAAGTACAAATGACGAACGTCAATCATGTAGTAACTACGAACGTGAAGGGTCTCGACGGCCGATGCAGAGAGCGCTCAAGTCAGGCGCCGCACGTGCGTGATGCGATGACATATTCACATCCTCGCTGATGCCGACATCATTTTCGCTCCTGTACTTTTCAGCATTGCCTTCAAGCATTTCACCTTCGTCTTCTTCCACCCCTTCCTCTTCTTGTTGATATCCCTCTTCGTCACTAAACTCATGGGCGTCATCATCCTCATTGTGATCGGAATACGCGTCATTACCGTTAAGATCTGCATCAATACCATTTGGGCATCATTACCTACCACCATCATTACAAAAGTGCACAAATAAATGACACGCACCCTCCTCGAATTGAACGTCTTCGACATCGACAGCATCAGACTCAGTATTTCTATCATCAAAGGCATCCGCAGAGACGCGTTTCTCCTTGACTCGATCAGCATAGCGAAGAGTATTGATCGTATGGTCCGAGGATGAAGCACACGGGGACACAGCGGCGATCATCACCGTTCTACCAGACCGCATTGAAACCGTTAAGTGAGCTATAACATCGATAGGTTGGATAATTGATATACAACGTACCTCGCTTTGGCGTTGACAAACGAGTCTTTTAGCACTTGAGTAAGCTTGCTTGCTCGGAAGGGGATATGTGCACCTCGACCACCACTATCCAACGCTCTAGCCATTACAAAATAGAAGATCAATACATTCTACCAGCCCAAGTTACAATATTCAAATCAAGTAGAAATACTACGTACCGAAAACACTCCTTTAGGGCCAGTAAGCTACGATTGATTTCCGCCGACTCCAATCGTCGCTGCCGGTTGTGATTCTTTGTATCTTCGCCGCGCTCACTACCTGCAAGATCGATCAACGACAACTTCCCGTGGAGTCGTCCGGTCTCTTTCTCACGAAGATTAATCTGGCAGATGCAATGCGATCGTGAAGAGACATCATTCATCTCTGTGGCATGCGTCGTACGAAGACTATTGCCTTTGCTGATCACTTGCAGCAGCTCCTCAGTGTTTTGTGGCTGCACCTCCTCCAAGTCCACGATCTGCACCTCGCCAGCTCCATCTTCCCGGATCGTCAGCACCTGTCGATGAAGTAGATCTTGACAGCGTCCGCCGTAAATCTCGAAGAAGCTCACACAAATATCCAGAGGAAACCCTCGTCTCTCAAAGTCATCGGCTTGTGCAAAAACGTCCGCCGCAATTTGATTCTGCATGCCTTGCATCGTGTGTGTCTTGCCACTTCCTGTTTGTCCGTACGCAAACACTGTAGCGTGTCCCCCATCATGGAAGACGAACTTGACTAGTGGCTGAGCTGTGTAATTGTATACACTTTCGTTCGTCGCGTTCTCATCAAAAGTCTAGAAATCACCACCAAACACTACGAATCAGTCCACAAGTTTTCTATCTCCACCCAATTCATTTCCGTACATGATCGAAGTTAAAGGCATTGCTGTCCAGGAACTTGGTGATGCCGTCCACTTTGAGCTTGCAATAGTGCACGATGGCCATGGGGTTGAGACACGTGACAGCGTCGTAGTCATGTTTCTTGACCTCCTTGGCATTGACTGGCCGCTTTCGCACGCAAATGGTGATCTTAGTGTCCCCCGTCTGTGCGTGCGATCGGTCTCGATCCTTATTCTGCTCCCGAAACGCTTTAATCATGCGCTGGAAGTCCACGTCGCCCGGGTGGCCCATTTTCTCGTTCATTTGGCTCTCCCGCTCCCGTTCGAGCTTGGCGGCCGCCATGGCGCGGCGTCGGTCCTCACGGTTTTTCTCAATCTCGGCAATGGCCTGCATTGTGGGCTTCGTACGTGGCGTCGTGGAGGGAGCTCCGCGGCCTCGTGCGTTCGTCGCGCGCCAAGCCATCGAAGGGACAGTTTCTGCATATTTACCAGCTGTTTCAACAAAGTAAGGTGGCAGTTGCATTCTGTCCGTCGGTGTATTATGTCTGATCTCTTACTTCTTGAAGTAATTTTTAAGATTATCTAAACTTGAAGTCAATTCTGATCCCAGAGTATTATGTCTGATTCTGACTGATTCTGACTGATTTTGCATTTCAATAACGATGGAGTCGGCGATTGCCGCCGTCAGGAGTGGCGCCATGTCGCTACGCGAGGCTGCGCGCAAGTTCGGCGTCCCCCGTACGACGTTGCAGCGTCGAGTGACACGTCGCGTGTCTGAGACGCCGGAGCCGACGAGTGCGGAAGTGTCTGAGTCTGCGGTGGTGAAGACGGAAGCTCTTGCGGTTGACTGCAATACCCGCAGCGACACAAGCAGCGAAGAAACAGCAGAAACTGCTGCTGTAAGGTATGAAGAAGTTGCAGAGCAAGAAGAGACGAAAACTATAGGCCACAAGCGATCGGCAGAGCAGATGGAGGTACCGAGTCAAGGTGGAGAATTAGAGTACAATCATTGTCTGTTGTTTTGAGTGATTTTCTGACTGGGTTCCGAGGTGGAATGTAGGTCCACGGAAAGTCATCAACTGCAAGATTCGGATGCTATGTACGGCGGCCGGGAGTGCACTGGACGAGCTGAGCAACAAAATGATACGGGAGGGAAAGTGTATTTACAAATTGGGATTGGGCCAGTCGCCGTTCCCGATCCCACAGTGTATTGTTGATGAGCTGCGGTAGGTCAAAAGCATTTAGACATTGCGATGATTAAATTAAAGGATGTGTGTATATGTGTGGGATAATTGCAGAGCAAACTCACATCAGCGGGATTATTTGCCCGTTGCAGGGCTGCCGGAGCTGTGTGATGACATTGCAGCATGGGGAACGGATCGATTGCACATAGATTACACGCGAGAAGATGTATTAGTGGGTCCTGGAACTAAAGAGCTGCTCTTCGTGCTGCAAACGGTGTACTATGGAGATTTACTGCTCCCCAACCCGAGCTGTACGAGTTACGCCCCACAAGCGGCTATTGCTGGGAGGTGCGTGCACTTTTGGACTCGATGAACCTTATTCGAGAACTAATGATTATTTCTGCGAAGAAATATGATGTGGCTGCCAACTCATGCAGAGGATCACTTCGTGCTGCGTCCAGAAGTGCTCGAAGCTCATTGCGCGAAAGACCCAGGTACGTCCAACTACGTATACACTAGTGTATGCCACTGATACTCGAGTCTTGCTGATTTGGTGCTGTTATGTCGTCATCAGATGCCCCACGAATTCTCATCCTAAACAGCCCGTCAAACCCCACTGGCTGCGCTTACCAGGCGGACGAGGTTTGTGTTTCTACCAATATTTTCTAGGAAAGCGCTGGTGTTGGGGTCGGTCAACTGATATTGCTTCACGTATTCGGCAATTATTGCTCACCAGTTGGAAATGCTAGCAAAAATTGCAAGGAAGTACCGGATCCTCGTCGTGTCCGACGAAATTTATTCTGAGCTACATCATTCTGGCACACATCTGTCGCTTTCCAAGTTTTACCCTGAAGGAACGATCGTTTCAGGTGGATTGAGCAAATGGTGCGGAGCTGGCGGCTGGCGCATGGGCTTCTGGTTGTTCCCGTCGGGTATGGGCTGGTTGCGTAGCAGCATGCTCATCATGGCGTCCGAGACGTATACGTCCGTCGCATCGCCTATCCAACACGCTGCTCGACGCGCGTTCGTTCTCGAGTACGCAGCACAATTCAACACTTCCGCGAGAAAGCGACGCTTGATATTCCCCGATTCTAACACCTTGTTCTGCTCTATCTACTTCCTGTAGTTGCGTCGAGCTGGCATCGTACAAACGCAAGTGCCAGAAGACGCTGCAGCTCATCGGCCGGTGGTTCTCGTACCAGCTGCAGAAGATGGATGTCGAAGTACAGGTACCGGAAGCAGGTTTTTACCTGTTCCCGTGCTTCCGCCGCCACCGTAAGGCACTCGCGTTGAGAGGCGTCGCGACTGACGAGCAGTTGTGCGCGCGGCTGTTACAAGATACGGGTGTAGCCATTCTACCGGGCTCGGCTTTCGGACGAGCGCCCGAAGAACTTTTCGCGCGACTGGCGTTCGTGGACTTTAAGGGCGACCTCGCGCTCTATCTCATTGAGAGCATGGTACGCACTTCCTCGTCCTTTTGCCACCGAAAAAAAAACTGACCTCTATCCGTCTGCTGTTGTTTAGCAAGATGAACCGTCTTTAGAGGCCATTGAGGGCTTCATTCAGTCGGTCTGCCCCAACCTTGACATCGCAATGCGCAAGCTGGCGACCTGGATGACTCTTACTCGACCGTCTGCCGCTCCAGCAATAGCCGACGCTTCTAGCGTCACCTTCTAGTAGAAGTCTGAGAAACCTCACCGTCGTCTACGGAGGCTAAGATCTTTTGTCTGCGATGGAGACTCGAGTCACTCAACTCAATCGTTAGGTATCCAAACTCGAGTCAGGACTGACGTGCGTCACTCGAAACGAAGATTTTGGTGACGCGCCGTATCTTGTCAGACAAGGCATCTTATTCAGCCCAGCATTGCAGACTCTAGAAGCTTCTGCTTCTTGCTATCTCGAATGAGTTCTCGAGCCAGCGACGTTAACACCCTTCTACCAGTAGTTTCCACTTAATTATGGGCGAGAGAAAGCAGCTTCAATCAGCATGGGAGGGTTGCAAATCGTACCTATGACAGGTCGTTTCGTCCGATCGATGATTAGACCAGACAGACGTAACCCAGTTCGGTGCTATATTCGTAATATATCCGGAATTAATTACATCCTGTATCCAGCCATACTGAATTTCAGAGCACAAAAAGCCTGTGAGAGACAGCCTGTTTTCCACACAACCCAAACAGTCCCCCCGACACTTGACTTACTTCATTGTTTCTCGGATGCCCGCGGCGGTGGACGAGTACGCGCGTTCAAGCGGCAGCGGCGCGCGCGCCCTCAGCGCCACATTCCAACACCAAGTGCAAGTGCGTCCTGGATCCAGCTCCGCCGCCCTGCGCACGTCGTACCAAGAGCCCAAGAAGAAGAAACGTCACAGCAACAGCAATAAATTGCGCCATTCGCTCACACACGTACAGAACTCGGAGGCGCCTCCGTCTGGTCGCTCCAGCGCATCCTCCACGTCCGGCTCGGCTCTGTCCCCTCCTCATCTGAATCTCCACACGACAAGCAGAGAACTGAGTCCGCAACACCCGGAATACCCGTCCGCTCCCCCTACAGGCGATGATGTTCTTAAGGTGGAGATCCCCAGATGGAAGTCCAAGCTTTCGAACGAAAGAGCAGACAGAGTTCATGCACCGTTAGGAGCTGACAGCGCTGGCAATTCACCCGTGGGCAGTGGAGCTGGGAGATCCTCTACGTGGAACGGCAAGGACGGACGAGGAGGTCACGGAGGCTCTATGGGGGCGCTGGTTCTAGGACGGGATCGTGATGGTGGGTCCAAGAAACGGTATACCGTCTTTCAAGTGTATGTGCACTTCCAATCGGGAGCTGTTCGCGTGTCGGAGAAGAGATACAGTCACTTCCGGGAGCTCCACAAGACACTGCGGAGGAAATACGCTACCGTCGGGAAACTTTATTTCCCACCGAAAAAGTTCTTCATGTCCTTGTCACTGCGTGTAATTGAGCAGCGTCGAGAAGCTATTGAAACGTACATGAACGCTCTACTGACGCTGCGTCCACGACCGTTGGAGGTCGTGCAGTTCCTTAGCAGTGGCAGCAGCTCTGCGGACGAAGAAGAAGAGGATGGCAACAGTACAGATGGACCTGCGCGTGGAGTGGATATGGTGACAGCTCCGAAACATGTCCAGTCCACGTCCACAGCTCTTGGGGCGTCTTCACACCTCAGTGGCAGTAACAGCTTTGCTTCGGAGGACGCAGCACAGCATTTCGTGACGATGCAAGACTTTGAAATCTTGAAAATGCTCGGAAAGGGATCTTTCGGTAAGGTTTACATGGCTCGGGAACGTGGAGGAGACGGCAAGATCTACGCAATGAAAGTGCTGCGCAAATCGGAGCTCGTCAAACGCAATCAGGTGGGGCACACTATGATGGAACGTCGCATCATGAGCTCCATCGATCATCCGTTCATTGTAGGGCTCAAGTACTCGTTCCAGACCGCCAGCAAGCTCGTAATGGTCTCAGACTATTGTTGTGGGGGTGAGATCTTCTTCCACCTGAAGAAATTCCGTTCTTTTTCGGAAGCTATGGTGCGCTTTTACGCTGCGGAGCTGGTGGCAGCTCTTGGCCACTTACATGAACGTGACATTATCTACCGTGACCTCAAGCCTGAGAACATTCTTTTAGACGAAACAGGTCACGTGCGACTCACCGACTTTGGTCTCTCCAAGACGGACTGCACTGATTTCTCAGGTGCCAAGACATTTTGTGGTACTCCCGAGTATTTGGCGCCAGAGATGCTCATCAGCCGCAAGAAGAAGACCGAGTACGGTAAAGCCATCGACTGGTGGAGTCTTGGTACCCTCATGTACGAGATGCTCACGGGCTGGCCGCCTTTTTTCGACCGCAATATTGAGCAGATGTGCACTAAGATCATGAAATCACCACTCAAGTTCCCGGCACATTTTGGCCTCAGTTCTGAAGTTAAGAGCCTCATATCTGCACTACTGGAGCGCGACCCAACGTACCGCATTGGTTCACGCCCCGGTGCGGGCGTGGAAGACATTAAGAACCATGTCTTCTTCTCTAGCATTGACTGGAAAGTGCTAGAGAGTCGTGGTATTAAACCCCCGTTCAAGCCGCGCGTGCGCAGCCCAACTGATATCCAAAACTTCGACCGTGAGTTTACGAAGGAGTTGCCTGACCATGGTTTCTTACAGCAGGATAAGCGTCTTGCGTTGTCGCCCAAGAACGAGTTCCAGGGCTTCTCCTACACGCGGATGGAGGAGCCAGCGACATTATCACGAGAGTCAAGCAGCAAACGGGAAAAGCGCAGGTCAGGACGCCGATCGGAATCGCGACTTAGCGGAGGGTACGTAAGAGGAAGGCATTGAAGCCGCGCAAGTCACAACTTCTCTTCTGGGTCCTGATTTTCTCTCTGCGTCTTGGGATGGGCCTTGCTGTTGCTAGAATCGAGCGCCAGTCAGCGGCAGATCAGCAATATCCGGAGTTCGGCCTCGTTGGTCGCGACAGTACGGATTTCGACACTGGTTGTATCTAGAGTGCGTGGAAGACTGGCGAAGCTACCGTCAGCGCCTCACGTTCGTCATGTCCAGTACAAGAAGACAGCAGGTGGGCACCACCATCGAGTACATACGATGATATTCTTTTTCTAATTTAGACCTGATACAGGTACGAAGCCGATCCGAGTCGAGTCGTTCGCTGGGAGACGTAAAGTACATTGTAAGAAATGAATTTTACCTAAAAATTACATGAGATTTACCACATCAAGCTTCTGACTATTCCAGGGCAGTGAAGGTCCGTGGCTTCATTGAGAGCAATAAGCCTCAAGTGCTTCCTGCCACGTGTGCTTGCGATCATATCCATGGAAAACTGGTAGCATCTTCCGCATCTTGTGGGAGGTTTTATGGTCCTTGAAATTGTACACGCGTTGCCACTTTCCGTCGACGTTGGCGTAGCGATGCGAGATCTCGCAAGATTGCGCTGCTTTCGAATGAACACAACACAATAAGCAAGTTAGTTCACCATGAGAAGCATTCACGGCTTACACACAATCCGTACCATTGCACGCGGCGCATAGATCGTAATCGCTGCATAAACCGCAATTAAATCGTGCTCCTTTGAAGTCTGTTTCACCGCACGAATCGCAAATGAACCCAAGATGACGACCCTCCATGATGTAGCGTAGCGTGGCAAGTGGATCCTCACGACACTTGCGGAACGCACTACGAACGCGGAATTTAGGAATATCCAGTCGCTCTGCTAGGTTTTCAACCAGTTCAAGCGTAGGTGGCATCAGCGTGTTAGGATTGAACAGTTTCCATGCTTCCGTATAACGCTGGAGCAGCCGCTCGTACATTGGACTCAAATCACTTGCTGGTCCTTGGTGACCTTGTGGCCTTACGCAAAATACCACAATATCTGCTGACTTTAATCTTGACGATGCGTGGTACGGGATCAATTCAGAAAAGACAGTGGGGGCAATCTCTTCTCGGAACATTTCCAGTTGTGCACAGCTCCAGCCAGTATAACGAGCGACTGCCTCGTACAGAATACTAGGAGTGATCCCTCTGTTTTCAGGTTTGCCTTGTATTTCCGTTCTACTGGAACAAGATGTTTCCTGAACACGAAGTTTGCCGATATACACTAATCGGTTGCTAGGAGCTGGCTGTAAGAGCTTCACAAACACATATCCTGCCTCGTTCCCTAAACAATCGTTCGAGTTGGTTGGTTCTCTAGGCGGTAAATCCAGTTGGAGATCATTCGTCACAGAATCGTTTTCAACGTAAATCTGACAGAGCGAGTAGGCGTCGATGTCAACTCCGTCACAAAGCAAATGGCCAAAAAGTGGTCGATCTTGCTGATTTTTGTCAGAGACGAGCAGTTTCCGTGGCCGAAGAGCCTGACCTGACACCACTGGCTGGTTGAAACACCACACTCGCGTCTTCGTCATCGTTTCTTCTTCTTCTCTGTAGTCCCCGAGTACTTCAGGAAATTGGCCATGTAGTGCGACTAGCAAGTCACGTAATGAGCAGCAAAATGGCAACTCCAGTTCCGCCACATTTGAAAAATCAACGAGTCCAAGTTGATGGTGATCTCGAAGATCTTGTTCAAATACCACGCGGAATGTAATGGTCATGAGCCGGACCTGAGCCGACACTGTGAGGGTGTCCGGTTCAGTCTGGCCCTCTAAAGAGGTAGTAAGGAAGCCTTGCTGAGGGTCGCGCAGCATTGACAATGAGCCAAGTGAGTGCACTCCCCAGTTGTTCAAATGTCGATGAAACTTATTGTCCGTAAGACACGAGTGCCATTCGAGTCGACGTGTCGGATTTTGAGCATTTTCAACCTGCAATGAGAACACTGCGCATGTCAGCCAGTCCGGTAGTCGTCGAACCAAATCCGTGAGTACAAGGTAGACACTGAGAACGCGGTCTTTATACTGCGCCTCGTTTGGGTTTCCATTTGGGAAGACCCAGAGACAAAAACGATGGGCACCAATGGTGAACGTTTCCGACACGACTTTGTCTACACTTCGAATACCTTCCACGTCCGTAAACTTGGGCACTTTAACCGATATCTCAGCTCGTTGATTCTTGGCATGGTTTTCCTCGTAACATCGTCTCCAACAGCCGCCATACAGTCTCACCAACTACAACAACATCAAATTCCATAATAAACATATAAATCAGCTTTCAGATATCTTCTCGACCCCACGACGCTCTCAAAAGACACCAGTACGTTCGTACATCATAGTCGGGTGCTCCAGGAAGTTGCGGCAGCAGTTGCCGCGTTAGCGTCGGCCATTTGTTTAGACAAATTCGCTTCCACACCTCTCGGTCGAACGAGAGCGCGCGAAGCGCCCTGCACGTCGACGCACAGGCCAGCAGAGAGTGACCGTCGAGCAAGCGTCGGCCATTTGTTTAGACAAATTCGCTTCCACACCTCTCGGTCGAACGAGAGCGCGCGAAACGCCCTGCACGTCGACGCACAGGCCAGCAGAGAGTGGCCGTCGAGCAGTCCCAACGCTAGTGCCAGAAGCTCGTCTGGCAGTGTCTGAATGTCGCCGCGAAGATCGTCCATGTCCACATCGTCATTTTCGCCCAAACTTTCGCTGTCTGTTTCGCCAGCGGAGCCCTCACTACCGCGACACTGGAGTAGTCGCGGGTGCTGCACGCTTCTGCTGCTTTTACTAGAGACTGCACTGGTCCCGTCACGCCACTGCCGCTTCTTGAACCTCAGAGCGCGAGCCGACGCGGCCATAGAATTCACTAGTGATTCGATAATGAGATTTTTTGGATTCATGTGTGAAGAAACTATGGAAAGGTTGAAGTTGGTGTGTGAGGACATAGAAATGTGTCGTACTTAGATGGAAACGATGGATACATGTACAAGTTGTAAATTAAACTTGAATAATGGCGCTGAGTCGGAACTTTCGGACGACGTACTACAAGACTCTGGGCGTTCCTGTAGTGCAGCATATAGTGGATGTGGATGCGTCGTTCGCTGCGTTGCTGAGCGAGAGAGCAGTGAACGTGCCACAGCTGCTCAAGTTGGCGCTGGAGCTGGGCATTGCACCACCTTATCGCGCGAGGAGTTGGCTGCTACTGGCGGGGATTCTGCCGCCGTATCCAGCGCTGTGGTCTTTTGCGCTGCGAGAGCGACGCGCAATGTTTGAGGATGTGGTAGGTGCAGCGCAAGTTCTACAGGTGAAAGACATGAGCGAAGGAGACGAGGCAGGTGGCGAGTATTACGATTTCTTGATGCTACTAGAAACAGAAGATGACGCTGAAGAGGAAAAGGAAGCAAACGAGGAGATGCAAAAGAAGACGTCGCCGCCTGCTGCTTCGCTTCAGGATTTAAAGAAGCTGGTGCACTTGCATCGCACGTATTGGCGCGAAATTGCAGCGTGCGATGCCTCGCCGTTTTTCGGGATGGACGACTCCAGCTTCTTGCTGGGCGTTGCTCGAGTAGTATGTCAAGTGCTGCCACGTGAATCAGAACGGTTTTGGTGCTTCACGAGGTTGTTAGAGCTTTTTCATGACGGGCTGGAGCTCGTGGATCCGGTAGTGACGCCCGATACGTTGTACAACGCACAACTTGCAGATTTTGAAGTGATATTCCTACGTACGCTCGATGTGAAGCGACGTCGACTAACTACTGACGGATCGATCTCGAATAGTATGCATATGTTTAAGAGTGGGCATGACGAGGAGTATGGACGACGAAGGTGAAAATATTAATTAAGTGCTGATGCATTCATAAACGTTCAAAAGCTCACGGTCAGCTAAGCGAACCCTTCGACGTACTCTTCTTCATCGCTGATACTGCTCTCTGCAATCTGCTTAGCAGCAGCTTTACGTGATCGGCGTCGCCGCTTTGGCAGAACCTTGGATTTGGTCTGTGGAGTCTTGGGTGTCGTCTCTGTTTCGAGATCGATATCTAGCTGCGTTTGGTCTTTGCGAGCTACGAGCCATGCAGTCATAAATAGATTCCAGCAGATGTGCGTACGATCTCGAGCGTGAAACAAGTCGTCGACGGAAGGCAGCAAGAGTCGCTTGGGACTCCGTTCTCTCGCATCCACCGAGTTGTTCGCTGTAGACGGTTTAAACGTTGCACACTTTTCGTTGTCCAAATCATAGTTGGCTTTCAGTGAAAGCTTCAGACTGAGCATCAACCCAAGCGCGAAAGCGATGCACCCATTCATTTCCAATGCTGCCTGCTCGGAGCTGGTTAGCGGAGAGAATGGGCGATACTGGTCAATGTCTACTTTTGAGAGATTAAATTCTTCGTCCTCTAGCTGACCAGGCGCCACACCTGCTCTCGCAAACGTTTCCTTGAGGTCATCCAGCACAGGGCTAAGGGAAAGACAAACATACAAGTTAGCTGTTAGACACTTAGAATAACTCGATAGCTATGCTACGTACCCAAGACGAAGACTCACGTAGCGGTTGATCAAATAGATAATAAATAGCGGCTCATCCTCCACTTCGTACGGCAATGTCGAAATGATTTGTGCCAGGTAGCACAAGTATTTTAGTTTATCTGCGGGGGCGGCAGTATGTTTGTTCTTTAGTGTCTTTAAAACACTCCCCTGGTCGGTGAATTGATTCACCATCGCCTGAAGGAACGACGATCTTACTTGCTTGAGGCACGTCGTATACAAACGTCCGAAAAGACAAAACTCTTTGCCCTCCTTCTCGTTCTTATCAACTCTCGAAGCCGTGGCAATTCCAAATACTCGCAGCTGAAAAGAGTACGAATCCTGGATACCTTTGATGGACGGTGTAAGCAACTGACTTGGGAACCTATCACTCACCGCCAGCAATTGAGAAAAGGCGGCATCTCGTACACCCGTAACACCATCCGTCTCCAACGCCACCAAATTTGGAATGCATTGCAGCGGGTTCACCAAACCTTGCGTTAGCAGAGCCCCAATGCATCCGATGGCTTCTTGTCGGATTTGTGCTACTTTCTGCAGCGATAACAACAATACATGTTCAAGTTCCGCTTGCATAACGTTACCAATCAACGAAGCGTCCGCTTCTTGATCACCTTGAATTTGCTGCTTTTTGCTCTTGGATCGATCCATCGTCTGTATTGCCAGCCCGTTTTCGAGACGCTGTTCTTCACAAAGTAGCAGCTCCTTCATGCTTACAAGGCAATGCAACGTCAACTTTCCGGGTGCTGCAGTTAGCAAGAACTTCAACAATCCATCTTGTTGCGCCCGTAGAAACAGACGTGGTCGGATAGGGAACAGGAAACCCATGCCTTGTACCGCTTTAGCGGCGCATGCATCATTGCCTGGCTTACGTATATAAACTTTGTACCATTCATACAGCAATTCTGTAATGGTCCCGATCTTCAGCACTTCCGTTGCATTTGTCAGCTCCAAATGACTATCAATATCCGTCGTGCCGACAATTTTACCCGCAGCAAACAGAGCTCGCTGAAGAACGTAATTGTCTTTCTCCGGTAACGTGGCGAGTGAGTCCAATTGTCTAAACCGCTGAATGATGAGTGAAAACCGCTCAAGTAACTGCAGGAGCAATATTGGACCCTTTTTCCTAGTTGTCGATAAGGTTGCCAGACACTTGACGCTCGGGTCAACAACACTCGGCGGAGAACCCAGCACTAGCAGTCTCAAATCATCTTCCAGTTGACCAGCAAGCGTTTGCGAGGGTCTCTTAGCAATCATAACGCGGTCAATCATAGACACCGCTAAGCGTTGGATTTTAACGTCATCATCTTTCAGGTAAACCCGAAGAGTCTCGACATGACAAGCCAGAAGTTGGGGTTTTGCTTCACAAAAAGCTGCCAAAGCTTTCATACACGACTCAAACTGGAAGCGAACTTCTACTATCGACACACCTTGTAGAGTTTTACCTTCCTGTAGGTCCATGAGGCTGACAACAAGTCTACCGACAATTTTCTCGGAGCGATCTTGTGCAATTTCAGCTTCGTTTTTACTGGATCGTGACCCTTTTTTTCGGGTGGCAGGTTCCGCCAGCAGCCTTTTCAGCAGTTCAACGAACCAGCTAAAGTTCGGCATTCCATGAATGACTTCAACGATGGTTGCGACAACCTCAGAAGTGTTATCAATCTTGGAGTCATTGGTCTTTACCACACTAGACGGTGCCACGGTAGGAGTTCGAAATACAGACCACGCTTCTTCAATGGAGTTGGCAATAGTGCCATCTTCGGAAACAAACTTCACACTTTCTTTCGAAGATGTTGTGGCACTACTGTTATCATCAACTGCATTCGCAGCAACTGTCCATCCAGGTGGGAGAGTGCCTGCATCACCAAATTCGCCGAGTGGGTTAGAGAGACGAGAGGAAGAGAGCTCTGCACCAAACCAAACTTCCTGGAAGGTATCAATGATAAAGTTCTTCACGCCTTGGTCTTCAGGCGCATCTCCAACTCGTTCAACTAAGCACTTCATGCAAGCGCTCTTCCGGAGAAGGTCTCGTTCCGAAATCACATCACTTGTCATTGACGTTAGCATTACCTTGAATATTTTACACACACTCTTGCGGACTTTAATGCCCTTGTCTCGTAACCTCGCAGCGAGTACTTCGAAATATTTGTCGAACTGTTATCAGGGTAAAACGTTAGAATGTAAGCGTGGAGGGACGTAGATGTCAACAGTTATTCGTACCAGCAGGGGCTGCAGCAAAACGTATGTCCCAATCAAATCCACGGCTGCATCACGAACGGAAGGCTTTTCGTCAGAGCAGCACATTTGAACGGCTGTTTGCACACCAGCTTCAGCCATCAGCATCGGATCGACGTCCACAATTCCACGCAAACACTTCATGACACGGGCTCTAAGTGTTGGAATCCCTTTGGAAAGCAGGGCCATTATGTGGGCAAGCAAACTGTCAAACAAGCCGCAAAATCCACGCTTTACAGCAAGGTGCAAGCATGACTTAAACGCCAACTCACTCGAAGGAGCAGCCACCTTAAACGTCGAGTCCACGCCGCCTTTTGTGATTTCCCACAACGACTCCCAAAAAATTCTCTCTCGCTCCCAGTTTGCTGCCTCGATAGAAGTCCAATGAGCCTCGGCCTCTGATATAAACTTCAAAAGAAGAAGCTTTTTGGAATCACTCTGATCAACTTTGTGTCGTTGAAGGTGCATCACCACTATATGCTTCAACGCCATCTGCAGAACCCACTCACTACTGGCCGTTGACAGAGCATTTCTGGACCGCGCATTCTTCTCAATAATTGCTGTGCGCAAACTACTCATATGTTCTTCAACGACGGCAACAGAATCACTGTCCTCTTTTACATCACTATGACCAGCCTTCTGCTGGTATCGCTTAATTGTAGCGCAAATCTTTCCGACCAAGTTAAGAGCTGCCAGACTGTAATGCGAATCTGGGTTTTTTATGTCCTTCGAGATGTTTGCATGTAGGATACTCGCCAACGAGGAACTCAACACTTCGAGTAGCTCTTCGGCACCTACCCATTCAGGACGCACAAACATCACCAAGAGATCTTCGACAAAATTATCCAAGATTACGCGGTTGTCACGCTCTTCCGACTTTTTCAAACATGCTGCGAGCAGCTTCCCAATAAAAATCTGCGCACACTTTCGTGTTTCTTCCAGTATTAATGCCACCGCATCATGTTGCTGCTGAGATTCTTCAGTATCGGGAGTCGACGAAGGCTCAGTAACATCTTGCAGCGTCTTAATGTCTGCTTCTGCGCTTCCAACTCTGTGAGTAGATGCGCAAGATTGAACCATGGACACCACCAGTGTCGATATTTGTTGCACTGTATCACTTGTGTTTGACAATCTCACCGTTCTAAGCGTTCGTTTAGCTGTAGGAAGTTTGACCATGACCCCAACTATATCACCTAGAAGATAGTCTCGATGCGTCTTATACTGCAAGAAGATGCTTCGAAGCACTGCTAAACAGCTCTGTTGCAACGAGGTAGCATAGGAGCTGTATTCTAGAGAAAATAACTCGATCATCGACGAAGACAAAGGTAAAATCCATCGGTCGGCAAGTTTCACACTTAGCACAAGTGCTGCAAGGTGATCCATGAACTCACACACGACGTAAATTACGCGAGTAACTGCCTCGCGAATATTTTTGTTTGTCCGTAGATTAACACGAGCAGAGCTGGACTTCTTCACACTCGCTGCATGGCGCTGATCCGATTCATTCCGTGCACTTGCAGATGCAGTTGTTGCAAATGTCGTATCGATGCATGGAAGTAGCAGCCGGCGAATAGTGTGATGCAAGAGCTGAAAGCAGTTGTCAATAATTTCCTCGGATAGAACGCGCCGGTCAATCTGTGGTGTTGTCATCACAATTAACTCGCAAATAGCAATATCGAGCGACGTTATTAGCCGTTCAACAGGCTCATCGGATGGCTGTCTTTTCTTCTCTTCACTGTTCGGTATCATCGCCCCCAGCACGTCCAATGTCAAACCCAATCGCACTTGTGCATCAAATGCGCTCATTAACGAGATCAGCAAGTCTGGCTCCAGCTTATTAATCCACTCGTTCTTGTCCATGGTTTTCAGCGACTGTAGCAACAATTTTACTTCATCCGACGTGAAGACGTCCACATCACCGCATTCGAAGTCATTCTGCTGCTGACGAAACATGGCCAAATCAACCAACTTTTCCAATAGTTCAGCATACTTCTCGACACTGTCGGCAGTGATTTCAGCCTGAGTAGAAAACTCCGAAAGTTCTTCTGGGTCTTCCATCTCCATGTCAACCTCGTGCTCAGCGTTCAGTATATCCAAACAATCTTGCAGTTCACCACTCTCATCATTCACGGAACTCCCAGTATCTGCAGTACATCGAATCGATCGTCTCTTTTTTGGCCTCTCATAATCGAGCTCATTCTGCGGCTCCTGGACTCTCTTCGAAAGTGATGGTTTCAGACCAACTCCAGCTAGCATCATTCAAATAAAGTCAACTAAAGGTTAGCTCACATTACAGTACCATCAGTAAACTGACACTTCTCGATAGTCTACATACTGTTGAAACATCCTGTCTGCACTACCGCCTGCGCCCATTTGGGCATCGAGTTCAACACGTCCGCGTCGATTTCTGTCGTTTCACTCACAGCGCTGCAAGATCAACATTCAATTTCCAATAAGCTCGCGTCAATATATTTGTTTGTGTAACCCAAGTTTAAATATTTTGCATTGGTCGTACCTGAGTCCACCACATTCAGCGGAACGGATGAGCGACGCCAGTCGCTGCGGGTTGAAAGACTCTCCGCCTGCCATCGGATCTGCAGCCACAGGACATACCGTCTCAGGCGCATCGGCTGCAGTCGCGTCCTCCGGGTCCGCGTACAGCGGGAAGAGAAACAGCCCGCCGCGCATCGTCCTCGAGTGCGCACTTTGCTCGTGTTGCTCGAAATGCGGAATGAGTGATTGTTTTACAATGTTAGCGAAAACGTATTATGTGTACCACACCACAGTGCAAGCAAATGGATGATTATCCACGTCTTTCCGACACGAAGAATCAAGAGGAACACATTAGTTTGTAGTCTTATGTAATCTTCTGGCGCGGTCTATACGTCGGACGCTTCTTTTTTCCACTGGACGTGAAAGACCCTGAGGGTAAAATGGCAAACAACATGCGGAACTACGAGGATGTCACGATTGGTGAGTGTGTTAGCTTCAACGCGCACACAAGAAAGAGACTAGAAAGCACGCACCCTACCATGTTCCAGACCCAAATGCAGTGCAGCAGCAGCTTAGCCGTCGGTACCGGTAGAACCTGCTTCGTCCCAGCGAGTCTCTTGATCGGCACTAGAACGTCGCCAAAGAGGACAATGGCAGACACAAACAGCATCAAACGGACAAACTGCGCTACGTTAGTATCAGCCTTAGATCTCACAATGTGTCACGTCACCTAGATTTACCAGTGCAGTGTTGCGGAAATAAACCAGGAGAGTGACGCCAGCAGCAGCCAAGCGCACTGCCTCTGGTTTCTCGTAGTCCAGAGCGCAACCCACGCCCATCAGCACCACTAAACCCTGCAAAAGAAAATATAAGTACTGGCAGCACAGATGCGACCCACTCTGCACACGCTATGACTCCTACCAGCTGAATGTAGATCGCGACGTCGGTAGCTCGCGAGCGACCGGTAGCCGATGGAGGTCCCCAGAGCGTGCGATCCAAGTCATTGTGGTGCAGCACTACCATTTGTAAGCGCAGATTTTTTTAAATAAACCTCTTATAAGCCAGAGCGTGCGATCCAAGTCATTGTGGTGCAGCACTACCATTTGTAAGCGCAGATTTTTTTAATTAAACCTCTTATAAGGAATATAAATAGACTTTCAGTAGAAGATTCCGGTATGGGTAGTTTTAGGTACTCACAAAAATACTTGGTCATTCATCATACAATGTATGATGAATGACCAAGTATTTTGTGAGCACCTAAAACTATGTATGATGAATGACCAAGTATTTATCATTGCATGGCACGCAATGCTACATAAGGCCTTAGTAGGGCGCCTTGTATCGAGTTCATTGTCAGCACCGTTTCTACTTGAACTCAGCACCAGATAAACCACGTCCATTTCAACAGTTTTCAGTGCGTCCACGAATCGGTTCAAGATTAACGTTTTACTTTTCGTTACCGGAAATGTAAGGTACGAGATACGATTTTGAGCAGAAAACTCCACGCAGGGTATCAGCAGTATTGCAAAATCGACCGGTCTTCGCCTTTTGTAGGGATTTACCTATTCTGCGAGACGAGTTAGGGCTTCCACGGTGGAAGCCCTGGTGGAAGTTCCACCAGGCACAATATAATAGCTTACTGCGGACTACTTTTGATCTGCATCGACGACGACAGGCCCATTATTATTAATTTAGACAGTTCTCTGGTCATCTCCAACAACTCCTTCGTGAGTCAGCGAAACTATAAGTTCACCGAAGTTTGGTGTGACTCTTAGCCCTGGATTTTACCATGATTTGCGACAGTTTTCACGATCCGGATATGTATATACTAAAAGCAAGACGCCTATCATCGTATCCGGACAAACCTTTTTGAAACTCAGAAACGATCTTCACTTTTCAAGTTGCCACGAACCCTCCGAGTCTCTCTCATCGCCATGTCATACGAGTTGTTCCCTCGAGCGTCCAATGTGCCTTCTTCGTCATCATCTGCACCTCCTCCATCGATATTTAAGACGACAGGCGACCTGCAGAAATTGATTTCGCCGCATTTCGTGTCCCCAGAAGCACTTTTGACGCCTATTCCGACCAACGAGTGGTGGGGCAACTTGCTGGCTTGGGACGGACAGCGCGAAAGTGATGCTATTTTTTCGGGCCCGTACACGTACAAAGTGGTGCAAGGCCAGGCTGGAGTTATTGGCAGCGGACTCTCCGCCAGTTACTTACTGCAGTACCGGACGGACGGCCCCATCAACGACAACGGAGCTCCTCGCTTCTACTTCTATGCACCCACCATCAAGAACTGGGTGTTTTCTGCTGTGGAGCTAGCGGACTATTCGGGTACACCACCTCTTTGTATCCGAGCGTGGGATGACATGGGGGTACACCTTACCATGGCCGGTATGAACATGTACTTGGCCTTGGGCTCCGCCTTCACGACGGTGGAGTATCAAGATATGCAGGTGCAACTCGGCTCCGACCATGCCATTGTTGCAATTAATGGAGCGCCAGCTAGAGAAGGAAACCAAGTAAACGGGGTCAGCTTCGTGATCTCGCTTAATAACGGACAGCAGTGGGTGCTCTACTTCTTCTCCAACGCCGGTGGTAATACCTCGCTGGTTTATAAGGATAACAAGCTCACGACGACGTCAAAGTTCACAGGAGTTGTACAGGCAGCGTTTGTATCGACGAGCGAGATGCAACGTGATGTGCCTCAGGACGACCACAAGATTTTGCAGCTTTATCACGCAAGTGCAGGTGTCTATCCGAGAGGAGTTTCGATTGAGACGCTCAACGCGGAGTCGTTTGCATTCAACTGGCAATTAGTGAGAGCTGCAGGTAGCAACCCCGGTGCACGCTTTTTGCACTTTGGACTGACGCACCTTCAAGCGATGCTGGATCCATCGACTGCTGAAGCGAAAGATGAACTTATTCTTCAGTCGCACACTCATGGACCTCTGTATGCTTACGCGTTGGTGACTCGTTCGGATTCCAATCCTACGTGGCTGTGTCACGTGCCACAAGCTGAAAGCCATGGTGTCGAGAAGTGCACAGCATTTTTCCCACCTTGTGCCGGCTCACTTACACGTGACGTCGTGGAGAGGCTGAACTTGTGCCGCGTGGTTTCTGATGAAATTTATGGAGAGTGGTCTTTGCCTCATGAAGGAAGCTACTACTTCAAGGGCAAATTGCTGCAGAAGTTCGGCTCTATGTGTCTCGTTGCCCAGCAGCTTGCAGACACCACTAACCCCGAAATGAGGGAAGTGGCTCAACATGGCATCTCCAAGCTACAAAAGTTGTTGACAGAGTTCGTGAGAAATCAATCAGCCTTCCCCCTTGTCTACGACACTGTTTATAAGGGAATTATTACGAGCGAGGCCGTGGCCAGGAACGATATGAATGTCGATTTCGGTAACAGTGTGTACAACGACCACCATTATCACTACGGTTACGTTGTCGTTGCCGCCGCCATGGCCCTCTACTTAGATGCCAATTGGCGTCACTCCGCCGATGCTGTCCAAGTGCGTACGTTCGTAGATACGCTCATTCGGGACGTTGCTACTTCGTTACCTATGGGAAGTGACCCCTACTTCCCTCGCTTTCGATACTTTAATTGGTGGCTGGGCCACTCGTACTCGCACGGTGTGACTCCAATGGCCGATGGAAAGGATGAAGAGTCAACGTCGGAAGAGGTTAACATCCTTTACGGTATTGCGCTGTATGGTCAAGTGACTGAGAATGTGGAGCAGCAAGCACTGGCCAAGTTGATGCTGAAGGTTTATGTGCGTGCAGTGAACACGTACTTCTTACTGCAGAACGACGGGCCCCAGATCCACCCGGCAGGCTTTTCCAAAAACAAGGTCACGGGTGTTTTCTTTGACAACAAATGCGATTACACGACTTGGTTTAGTCCCAATAAGGA
>JAIKVB010000320.1:0-30182 GCA_024679045.1 Phytophthora brassicae | reverse complement strand
CACCGCGGATCTTGCTGGGTATTGATGTACGTTTCCAACATTGAGTAGCATGTTAGGCCAATTCGAAATGGAAATTCATCAGATGCATCGCCAATATCAGGAACAAGACCACTGTCAGTTCTTCTGGAGTCGCAAAACACAAACAGCCTCTCTCCACTTTGGGCAGCATTGGGAACGAGCTCAAACATGGATTCCTTGCAAATGCGATGACCGGATCCAGCGAATCGTCTCTATTGATTCGACGCCACCTTTGCATGTACCCTTGCACCTGACTTTCCAGAGGGGCTCGGTCCGGTATGCGGGCACATATATTAGTGAGCACCACATGCGGGGCTACACCATATTTGCAACTTATCGCCTCGTGTACCATCGCTTTCACTTCGTCAGTCAGACCTCTTGTTATTCGCGGAGAAGTGTTCGAGTTGGCTACCATTGAATGTTCACCCTCCTCAACAATAGTGACATAGTTACTTGCTTGGCACTCATTCATCTTGTACCGACATGAGCATTGAAGATGACTATGCTCACATCGGGTCGATGCACAAACCGCCAGGATGGTCCTCATTTGGTGTTGTGTCCTGACAAGCTCGAACTGATCGACGGACTGCCATGGGTCGAACGTGCCCACGGTTTAGAAGAGTTGCTGACGGCTTGATTCGTCAGTGGATTAACAACCCGCGATTTTCGAATTGGCAGTCATTTCACACTCCGCCAGGGTACGCGAAAACAAATATCCCGGTGGAGCAGTACTACCGAACCATAAAACTCGAGGACTCGTCTCATGCCACGCCGGTTGTCATGGTTAAGTTTCTTAACGAATCGCGTATTGCTTTTCTAGCAAACCGAAGCTTCGAAGCGCCTCAAAGCTCACTACAACAAAATAAGAGGCAGGGCCAGCTTATAGCAACAGCAATTCTACCAATCGGAGGTATGCAACAACGACTAGTGACCGTGAAGCACTTGACTTTTCTCCAACTTGCTGAACAAAACGTCCAGAGGCAACACAACCTCCCATGGAGCGATGTATTCAGAGTCAGATCAATTACCGCGACTCACAGCCGACCACCTATTGAGCAGCGCACACAGACAAATGCGAGCAAAAACAAAAAGAAAAAGAAGTCCGAATTTCATGCTGACGACGTGAACCAGCACATCAAGTCCGCTCATACCTTACTTACCCAATGGGAAGGTATTCCAGCAGATGGGTGGATCGTTGACGCGACTTCAAGAGCGTGTCAGTGTCGATTCTCCAGCAAGTATAATATGTGTCCACATATCATTGAGGCAACTAAACTTTTGAGCTTCCCTGTCCAGGATATCGACAAGCGCGCCGTTTTAAATCACGTGACCCACGATCGAAACGAAAACCAGCGACTCGACAATTGGCTAAGCTAATGATACTGTATCTGCTCACAGCTCGAGGTGACCTGCATCATTTTCAGCACCAACGTATCCCCTGAATCGAGAGGAGGTGTCTGGTCTAAGTGATCAAGCCAATATGCACATTTATCTTGCAGCTATTGGGCGTGATATTGCTTCTGTATCGACAGAAACGAATATCCCGATTCGTGTGCGATGCCCCGCTGTACTTGACATCCTTGACGCGTTTCCATACTCGGATACAGCTGATCAACTCGATCAAGTTAGAAGAGACGAGATTCCGCTTCAGGTACTGACGCAGAATCGTTCGCGCTCAACTCGTACTACACGATCTGCAAGTCGCGAGTCATGCGAACACACAAAGCGCCGTCGTGTTTAGTGGTCTTGCGAGGTAAGTGCTCATCAATACACACTCCATTAGATTTCAGTGAGCTACGCTTATTTTACAGTGTTGAGAACGGTTATAACAGTGTTGTGGCCTATGTATGCGGGTCCTAGCCCTCAGTGCCAGCATCCGATTTGTCGGTGTTTCAAGCACGTTCTTGCAGTGTTGCAGACAGCACCTCCGTAGAACATCAAGAAGAGTTGCGGATATCATGCACTTTCTTTGAGTGATCGTTTCAGTGCACGATCACATTTATACTTGGTTCCAGTATTGACATTTGGGCAAATGCTAAAATGACGGGTTTAATGATTTCAAGTTGTTTCCCGGTGGATTTGTAATTTAGAGGTCATTTAGAAGCTGTTCATGCTATTTTGTTCGATTTCTGTGGCGTATTCTGGATATTTTCAACTCAAGTTCTTCCATAGTAACTGCGCACTAAATTGATTTGATGATAATCAGCCAATAAATGCATGCCATTATAAATTTAAATTATTTGATTGGTCAATCTATTGAAAAGTGCACTGAATTGATACCGTGCACTCAACTGATTTTTTAAGTTAATGGCCTATTGATTCATAAATGATAGGCGAGGCTTTCATTTGTGTGTACATTTGTGCTGCCTGGATGCACATATGTTATAGTAGTTCGCTTCGAAAGTTGGGAATTTTCCAGTCAAAGACTGAATCTTATACTGGGACCAATTGTAGACCTGCCGGGACATCATGTACCCAGCTAAATACTGACAACACCAGCTAAAGAGTTAATGGCTGTTCTGGAGGCAAATCTTTTTCGATAAATTGGGGATTGGGCACAAATGGCGTTACCGCAACCAAAAGGACGACACTACAACAAGAAATCGGGCAACCTTAAAGCTCAAAAGCAACTTTAAATCCTGATAAATTCTGATAAATCTGATAACCCCTTATCCCCTATACTATACCAATAACCCTAACTGACATTTAGGAAGGGTGTCGTGGCCTTCAAATCATCAAAGCTTCAAACTGCTGCAAGAAAAGTGTCTCTCAGAAACACTATTTGGACCCTGAGGAAGCTGACTTTCGCAAAGGCGTAAAGGATAAGATCATCTTGTTAGAAACCCTGCTCTAAGCACACGATCTGAAACCTCGAACATCGAATTTGTTTTATTGTAGATGGACGTTTACCCGTTCCTCAGGTTATGATTGCGGTAACCACTCCCGATTGGGCCATCCGATCTCTCGGAAAAGAGTGGCCCACACAGCGGGAAAGTGGGTCTTCTGCCGATTTACAGAAGCTTTTCCGATTCCACATACAAGACACTGACGAACTGCCAGTTGGTGTTAACCGCGGTTCTTAAGCTGACCATGAACCACCTCACCGGTTTGGAGCGCTTGTATGACAGCCAATCGTGCTCCTAGAAGTGCAGCTATTAGTACCTGGCGATTTCATTATCATTACTCAAACATATCATCGTAACCGTCTCAATGTTACCCGTGCGGCTCTCACACCCGAGCAGGCCCGTGCCTATGTTGAAACCATTCTGGGCTAGAATCTAGCGGGTATACACGAACGTCAAATTGAAATTGAACACGAATTGATCCGTTCTCCTACGTCGAGACCTCATGTCGTTTACATCGAAAGCTCAGACACCTCATACTTGTAGAACAAGCATGTAGTCTTAGATATTCGCGTGTACCGCGGGAGTTGTGCTACACTTGAGAGATTGATCTGCACGCGAAAAACACCTTTGATTCATAAGATTTAGCGTTGTTTCGCGAGTTTCTATAGATTCTCGCCAAATATTACGTATTTGCCGAGGTGCTAACCAACTCCCTAAGTGACCTAGTATATGAGGTTAGGACCTCAGCTATACTATGGAAAATAATATGATAAATAATAGGATTGTCATGCACGGACGTCATAAAGATCGTACGGATGGCACGCCGGTACAGTGAAGATACAAGAATGGCAACTGCAAACCGTCGTCGATGGTATTATAAAACCCAGTTTTTACTACGAGAGTTCGACCACCCTAGATAAAATAAATATTTCAGATTTTCTTCCTGGAGTGGATGGTGACACCGGTTCATGCTGCGTCTAAACGACTTTTGCGGTACAATGGTCTTCTTTTAATCATAGTTTCGGATAAACCTCGAAAACACATTTTACTTTTGATGTGTGAGTCCACACATCAAAAGAGCAGATCGCACGCACCGGAAACACGAAACCGATGTACGCTGGTGGTGATTGGTGGTGACTCAGAATTGTACTGTAGCCAACGTGAAACGTGGCTATGTCACTTGTCCACGTTTCCGTGATGACTATGCCGATCGTCCCATACAGATTGTAGACAACTCCAGGTAAGAACAAATAGTACGGATGCGTTCTAGTGATGACACACGAAGTTCCCAGCTATAATATTATGGATTGGGAGCAAGAGGAACAACAGCGAAAACTGTTGTGCAGTTTGATATGACACTGCGCCTTAGCTACAAACAATACTACGCGTTGCTGCAGGGTAAGTGAAAGTCTCAAGCGTCTACTGATTGAGTCTAGACCACTGAAATTTTTGAACTAATTTTAATGCCAAACGACATTCCCGGAGGTCCAGGCAAAAATACCGCCTGAATATTCGCCCTGATATATTTAGAAAATTGGGCTGAGCCATTCAAATGCGAAACGGTTTATGTTTACATCACAAATTTGATTAGCTATCTTTCTCGTGAAAGGTTCTAATTTATAACCTGTAAACATTATGTTTTCGAGGTTGATCCGAAACTATGACTAAAAGAAGGCCATTGTACCGCAAAAGTCGTTTAGATGCAGCAGCTGGAAATATGAACCATATTCACCCTGATTTATTTAGAAAATTGTACTGAGCCATTTCAAATGCGAAACGGTTTATGCTTACATCACAAGAGCTATTATATTTCCCATGAAGGGTTCTAATTTATAACATGTAAACAGTTTGCAATACGGCGTTTCGTCACATAAATTAAGCACACATTAAAAGTGTAGTATCCAAAAGGCCGCTGCAACGGCTCTATCTTCAGCTCTGGTCGCTTTGTCGATTGATGACTAGCATTTCTCAATACGCCTCCAAACCATCAATTCCTCCAACTTCCAGACGATTTTACCATGGAGGCTCCTTCCTCTGCTGTTCTGTCCGAAATGGACTTAGCAAGTGCTGATGGGAAGGCTTCAAGTAGCAGTAATCGCTGTCCAGAGCTTCATACCGCTGCTTGGGAAGGCAACTTGGTCGTGATAGAGCAAAAGCTCAATGATGGAGAGAACCCTAACCTTGGCGACGAGTGGAACTTGACGCCCATCATGTCGACACTCATGCGTCACAGTCTGCAAGATACGCGCTGCATTTTCCAAGCACGGAAAGCAGTGCAACGGAATTTGGTCATCGATGTGAGTCTTAAACTTGTACGCTGCGTTGAATACAGTACTCAACTCACTGTGTTTATGGTGCCTTTGTGTAGTGCCGAGAAGAAGATGCCGAGCAAATTGCAAAGACCGCCGCGGTTCTCAATTTGTTTCTTCGGTTTGGTGCTGATCCAGACACTCGCAGCAATGTACGGGTCAAGTATGAGCTCTCCACTTCTATCGGTCACTGATCGTTCGGTTTTTCATCATATTAGGGAGAGAAAACAGCTTTGCACTACGCTACAAGTGACGGTCTCTACGAAGCTGCCAAGATTCTGCTCTCTGCTGGAGCTGCCGTCGATTCACAAGACTCGGTACTTGTCACTCCATTTGATGATTATTGAGATAGCTTGTATACTAATCGCGTTTAAATGTGATGTCTACAGGATGGCCAATCGCCGCTACTATGTGCTGTACAAGAACGGAGTCTCTTAGTGACGAATTTGTTGGTGAGCCAAGGTGCATCGATCGACCTCCAAGACAAAAGTGGCGTCTCTCCGCTCTCGCTTGTGATTCAGAAAGGATACGTCGATATGATGCAGATTTTCCTGAATCACTATTCTCTCGTGGCAACACCCGAACGCTTGAATTTTGCTGGTGATATCCTTCTTCAAGCGGTAGAAGAGAAATCCGTCGACATTGCGCAATTCCTAGTGGAAAGTGGGTACGTGACCTTGGACTATCAGAATGCAGCAGGTGAATCAGCCATGCATCGTGCCATAGCAAAAGGTTGCACGCAGATGATGGAAACTCTCTGCACATTAGACAGCACAGGTCAGAGTTTGAATCTGCGTACGATTCGTGGAGAATCGTGCTTTCATTTTGCTGTTCGTTTCGGCTCCGTTCACGAGTTGAAAATTCTGCTTCAGTTTCAGGATCAAGTGGATACAACTGAAAAAGATAATCAAATTAACGGGGTCGATCTATTACGGGTGACTCCTCTATTTGCGGCTGCCACAAATACCGAAACCAACCAATTCGATGATCGTCATGCCAAGATGAAGCTTCTGATACCTCACGGCGCCATGCTTTTTCGCAGTGACGTTTTACCTGGAAGCTCAATCTTTCGCCATATATCACAAGATTCGAGGTTCATTATGTGCGTTCAGGTGCAGCGATGTCTCACTCAATGGTTTGAAGAGTGTCAAGACGAATGTGGAGCCGACTTGCTGTCATTTTGTACAAAATGGGTCACGAATGTTCCCACTCAGTCAAGTACAGCGACGCTGATGTCGGCGTTGAATTTAAGCATCTGTGCGGGCTATGCTGCAGAGGTTCTGCCACTTCTTCTGATGTTACCACAAGGATGCACAGCCATCACCGACTTTCTACAGGGTCTTGAAGCATTTAAAAGTAGCTCCAATGGGTTGCAGTTTCGCTGTCTGGCACGCGAACTTGGTGCAGTGTGGGCCTGAACTACTGTATGTAACATACAGACAGGGCATGCTGATGAAACTCTTTAGCAATATTATTGATCGTGTCAGTTTCAAAAAAAACTTTAACTAGCTTGTAGGTCTGTATATGTTGTAATTTGTTTAGTTCTAGCATAATTGTTTACATGTATTTGAAGTAGCCTTGCTTCTTCCAGTGCCAAACTCTCCCATTTGTCCTTTTCTACATACCAGTAAGCTTTCCTAGCAGTAAGTGCAACTCCCGTCTTAAGAAATTGTAAAAACGTTTTCACTTATTGCTGTGCTACTGGCCACGGGAACACTTTCACCATGCTCGTTGCAAGGCACATAAATAAGTTGTTTATGACCGTAGCCTTGCTTCTTCCAGTGCCAAACTCTCCCATTTGTCCTTTTCTACATACCAGTAAGCTTTTCCTAGCAGTAAGTGCAACTCCCGTCTTAAGAAATTGTAAAAACGTATTCAATTATTGCTGTGCTACCGGCCACGGGAACACTTTCATCATGCTCGTTGCAAGGCACATAAATAAGTTGTTTATTACAAATAAAGTTGTCACTTCGATATTCTTGAAATACTATCTTGGTACATCAGACAGAAGGTATGGAAGAACATAAATCTGCACCGTTTGCTTCTCGTTTTATTAAAGAAACATTATCGTTTAAATCTTAAAGCAAATGAAAGTTAGCACCAAGTCGTACTCGCCTAAACGATCAACTCTACTGGCCCTTCAATAACAAGTGTCTCGTCACCTCGAACACAGGATACAAGAATGATTCCTTCTGCAACCTATTGACTGCAGCGTTATACAAGCCACACTCAGGTGTATTTGACGGACCTCTTCGTGTTTATCAGTGACTACGTCTTACCCATGAGCTCTTCCTCTTGGTTATTCTTCGTGCGTGAATCGCGCACCAGTACTGGTGACGGTATCTGGAAATATAACGCTTGTTCGCCTCTCTTTTATTTCGTACTGCACCTTTTTCACTGCGTAAATTGAGATATGTCGAGCTCTAAGACCCACGGTCTCATGCCTTCCTGAACACAGCCAATTCAAAGTCTAAATGCCGAGCTAAAAATTAAAGAAAGTGAGTATTGTGACAACCTGGGAGGGTGGGGTGAAACGAACATAATACGACCAACGGAGGCGAGCATGTGCGAGCGCGCGTAGCTACAGCAAACCCGCGCAGGGTGCCCGCGTAGCAGGGCCGAGCGGTATTTGCGTAGGCGGGTCCAGCGTCGAGCTCAACAGCGAACCCGAGCCTTTAACTCACGGGGGCTAAAATCGTTTTATCGCAGGAGCGCAGCGACTGCCTTTTCGAAGTAATGTCATTGAAGGAAATGCCACCCGTCCTCGCCAGAAAGTACATTTTGAGGCTGTACTTAATGTTTGTAAGCGCCAGGTACGCGTGCCAAAATTAAACTCAAGAATTTACCAATGGAAGATGCCGTCCATATCATGAAGCCTTAATTAAAAGACTAATTTCCACAAATTAAAACTTTAATTTAGTTGGTAACATTCGATTTAGCGGGGTATAAGTAAATAGTGGTGCTGAGCTGGTAATCCACGACTGTTATTTTTGTGATAAAAGATTCCTACATGTAACCTATTTCTGTATGGATTATTTATAAGGTTTTGTAGGATGTCTGCATATCTAGCGCTGCACTGTATAAAATTATTTTGCGACGCCAAAGCTGCCGTGGCAGTGGCACCACCAACGCCTGTCAGCAGGGAAAAGGCTTCCTTTTTGGGTAACTTTGGTGTCCTCGGCGTCTCATCAATTGATGCAAGACTCATCATTCGGTGAACTGGATACTGTACTGTAACTATCGAGTCAAGTCATGCACATGTGCCATAACAATTAAAGTTTCAGGAACACTCATCCGATGAACGAACACGTACCAAATATGAGTATGCGCCAGGCGACCTCTATCCCTAAAGCACCCAAAGCTCCTGAGATACTAAGCAGTCATAACATGCTGCCCTTGCCGACGTCAGATGAAGACTTTACAACGCATAGATCACACCTCTGCGGGTTTGTGGTCCCAAATCAAGCGTGCTCTCCAGCAGCTGACTGCGAGTCTCGAACACTAAGAAACTGAAAAGGGTGGTTCTTCCAACCTCTGAAACGTTATAGAAAATACGCAGAAAATTAATTATTGCAGTCAAATTGGGAGGTCGTTTATGGTAACTTGTGACGCCGAGCAGGACAGTTCTCCTTGTCATCGAAGACGACTCCAGACTTAAGAAAGCAGTTCGCGCTGGTTTACTGCGTAACGTCGTTCCACGATCCTCATTCCTTGCACCTGGCCAACAAAGTATGTCCCCTTTCCTTCAGGCCCGATCGATTGTACGCTAACTCCAAGTGTTTTTCGTGGGAGTGTCTAGGCCGGACAGCGCTCATGCTCGTCAACGAGTTCAAACTTCTGCTGCATGGTGAGCCACTGGACTTTTGTGCTCTAGATGATCTTCTTGGTGGCTCATGGCGTTGGCGACTGTGCTCTCGACTGAGTTTGGCGCGATTATTCAAATTCAATACAGTATCAAGATCGGGTTTGGTGGCAAGTGTGGTCCACATATGCGGTACTTAGACTCTCTTCGCTTGAAAGTGATACGTGTGGTCCTAGCCATTTGGGAAGGGTATTAGCTGTACGTGCATTTCAGTTTCTCAGCGGTATCTGTATAGCAGACAGTACCGAAATCTCACATTTACAAGCGTCTATTTCTTGGCCATACATTGATGTCCAGGGTGTGGACGCATTGCAAGTGAGCACTTGAACCCAATTTGACAGTGCGTTAATGGACCGACCAAACTGCCGATGCCAAATGAATCGTTCTGCGATGTGTACGCGCCACTTCTCGGGTGCTTGCGCGCCATCAATTAACAAACACGATGCATAACATGTGTTGGTTAGATTTTTGTCTCCTGCATATTTTATACCATGTGAGACATAATAGACATATTCGGAGAAACTCTACGATCATACGAAAGTATTAACTCCTTTTTTAAATGTACCTTTTAGAACCGATAATACATACTTCGTTGAAAACGTAAGCTCACTGTGTACATGTACTTCATACGTATCCGAGGTACTTGAGCACAGAGACAATCCTCAAGGTTACACGTATGGTACGGTGAAAGGGTACGTGGCATACCCTTTCAATTCGACCACGTGCCACTTGCCTCCAGCTCTCACTTTTCATCTTGCCGTCTCGGTCTCAAGACAAAAACTCAAGCACTATGCCGATGCAAGTGCCAGGCTACCACACCAACACTCCCCTGCACCCGACGTTTGACGAGGACATCCGTGACCTCCACCTACTGTACGATTACGATGCCGAGGGTGCCGATGGCAAGCCCGAGAAGTGGCGCTACGAGATGTGGTTCTTCTCGGAGAACCGCATCGTGTATTCGATCCACGGTGGCCCCATGGCCGGCCGTCTTAACTACCAGACCGTCGCCTTCCAGTGCATTCGCCCCGGTGAGTTGTGGCAGTGCAACTGGCTCGAGGAGACCGGCACCATCGTATCGCTCGTCTACGACATGAAGAACAAGAAGATCACCACCATGATCGGCTTCTCTAAGGGCCACTGGGAGAACTCGGAAGCCGCACACGGAGACAAGCGCAACCCGGAAGACTACGCTCGCTGGCGCGCACTGGCCGACATTGGCACCAACCGTGACCGCCTCATTCTGAGCGAGCAGGCTGACATCTTGGAGACGTTCAAGGGCGCTGGCAACCTCGTGCCTATTGCCCCCGACGCTGAGACTCTGTAATCTGGATCAGCTGCATCAGCTTTCTCTGTTTAAAACTTTACGCTAGTGTTTAGATCAACTAGACGTAAATACATCAGCGTTGCACTCAGAAACTTTAACATATTTTTTTGTCTATAGTATTTGACAAGCATAATACTGACGTCACTTGGCTTCAAAAGTTTAACAAAGGCAAGATTTAGTCTATTTATACTATTTGTACGTGGCAAATGTACTTTGACTACTTGCTCCTTCTTAAGCGGTTCTTCTTACACTTTGACTTCGCACCGGCTGCTTCTTTCGCATCGGTTTTGCGTTCATATCTTCACGTTCACTTTACGGTCGTTTCTTCCTCTGAGATGTTCCGACTACGATCGTCGGTCTCATTTTTCCAGGCTGTCTCGAGCTCTTGCTGTAGCTTTTGCAGCAGCGCGTAGTTGGTTTCCACGGCCAAAACGTTCACTAACTCGAGAAAACGAGGCATCGATTCGCGCTTAATTGGCAGCGCCAAAAGCAGCGGCACAGCGTCCACAGCGTAGCCAGCGCAGACAAACGCAGCTACTGTGGGACTCAATGGCATCCGCTGCTGGAGCTGCTTTTCCGCCATCTTCGAGTCGATCTGAGGACGTTGCGTACATGCCAACCAGTTGACACAGAAGTCGGAAAAAGACGTCGATTTGGTCCTTCCACACTCGACAATCCATAGGGCCAAACACCGTTTTACAGCCGGATGAATAACAAGCAGAGAAGTCGGTAAACCGTTCTTAACTTCCCGAAAGAGACGCAGGTTGCTGCAAAAGAGCGACGCGCCGAGCTTCTCAAGCTGAGCGATTTTTGCACGCCGCTCTGTCAGTGAGCCAGCGGTAGCGGACGTACTTGCAAGATACAATGGAGTCAATCCTCCAGCGTTCACTGCATCGATCTCCGTCGCCTTTTCCTTCGTTAAGAGCGACAACACCAACTGCAAGTCCAATGGAGAACCGTAACGCGCGGCATAATGCAACACGGACTCGCTCTTGCTCTGCGTTCGAGCTTTAAGCAGAAATTCAGCTGATTTGGAGGAGCACAACATCTCGACAATAGGCTGACGGTCCACCATGATAGCCAAGTGGAGTGCTGTCTCGCCACGTGCATTGACGACATCAATGCTCGTGTACTTGCCCTCCAGCAAGAACTTGACCACATCAACCACTCCAAGCTCTGCAGCTTGAAGCAGCACAGCGCCAGAGAAATCCTGTCTTGCTGGCGTCGCTACAAGCGAGTGATGGTTTAACAGCAACTGTAACGCACCACATCAACCACTCCAAGCTCTGCAGCTTGAAGCAGCACAGCGCCAGAGAAATCCTGTCTTGCCGGCGTCGCTACAAGCGAGTGTTGGTTTAACAGCAACTGTAACGCTGTGATATCTCCATGTCGAACAACGATCGTCAAAGGAGTCTCACCCGACTTGTCTGGGAGATCAATTGGTGCTCCGCGTGACACTAACAAGTTCGTTACCATCATATTCTGCTCCGAAGAGCTACGTAAACACGAATGCAATGGCGTTCGCCCCTCCAAGTCCTGCGCGTCCATCTGCGCTCCATTCTCTAAGAGCAGCTTGGCCACTTCGAAGAGCTCGTCGTTTGTAGCTAAAAGCAAGGCCGTTTTGCCTTCAAGGTCACGAGCTTCCGTCTTGGCTCCATAATCAAGTAGCAACTTCACAACACGCAACGTGTGACTAAGTCGCTCTGCATCCTCCTTCCGACACTATTAATAGCACACACTACGTCAGTCTCCGTTGATTTCGTCCTTAACTGTAAACCACGTACGTCTGTGACTGTATTAAGCTGAACTACAGCTGTGCCTTGGAAAACAGCTCGCATCGCCTGGACATTATGACGCATCAGTGTAGCCATTAACGCCGTCACTCCCTGACGTCCTCTCTCGTCCACTTGTTGTCCTGCTTTCAATAGAAACTCCAAGACATCGTACGCGCCATCCCAAGCAGCAGCATGGAGCGCTGACGCCCCCACTGTCGAGAGGTGGAATTTGTCCCAGTCACAGAACGACAGAGCTTCGTCACCTTCATCGGCGCCTTTAGGACTGGATTTGGACACCACAACCTAATGGAAGGAAGGGATGTGCGTCAGTCCCAACCGCAGACAGGCAGGCAAATCCATTGGACGAGGCGAAGCACAAGAGTAGGACGCAAGTACGTACTCGTTCCAGCGCGAGCCATTTCGGGTGCATTTTGCGGAGACTTTGCATGCTCTGGACGTCTGCTTGACGACCAGCATGGAGCCATTCCTGCTCCACCTGCTCGCAGGTTAAAGTGGTCACTTTCTTCGACATCCCCGACAGTACCTGTGTTCGATCCACAGGCAACTTGGTCGGCGTCTTTCGGAATGATATCCGATAGCAACGGATGGATACTTTAACTTTCGTCCACGAAAAAATACGAATTGTTTGCAACTGCAAATGCGAGTCACTCGTGGCGCATCCCGGGAAAAAAAGCGACTTGAGCTCGTCTAATATGCGAGAAATCAAGGGTCAACTGTACAGTCGATAGAAAGGCAAGGAAGTGAGTCTTTTCGCGTCTCAAGCCTCAAGCTGGCCGAGCTCTTTTTCGTTCTTGCACCTGCCATCTTTTGTCTCGTTTCTGAAGCGTATAACACTGATTTACATCGAGTTTTTTGCACTGCAACGCTCCTGGCCGAGTGCCCGCAGAATGCTGGAAGTGATTAAAAGCGCTGCTCACCACGACGAGGAGATCCACGTGAAGATCACAGCGTGACGAACACGCAAGTGGTTGGCTGTAAAACGAGAACCGAAAGATCGAAAAGCTGCGGGCTAAAGAGCTCAATCACTTGATGAGTCAATGCTGAGACTGAGTTCTGTACGAAGAGGCGACGAGAAATCAGAGTTGAAGAATGCAGCGTAATGAAGTTTTAACGTCAACGAAAATGGCTCACAAACCAGCAGACGCATCTGATCGGCAGAGCTTCCGCTGCGGGTAAACTGTGCTCTGCTGCTTTTTAGTATCGGTACAACGAAAGAGCAGAAGAATGCGAAAACACCGCAGCAGATTCGCAGACCCGTCTGCAATGCACCGAGCTAAGCTAACATTCAGTACATGTACTGAATTTTCGTGAACGGATATTGGTTTGTCGACTGGTCCGGATTTTCGAGTCAAAAATCCGAGAGAACTACGACTGAAAGCGCCACGTTCTATCCGCTGTATTATCTGTTATTTCTCCTGTTTATCTACATAGCAGCGTAGTCTCCAAAGCGCCCGTATGCATAACTCCTATCATCTCCTAGGTCCACGAACATACCTTCTTCCTCTCGTCTTGGCGCTCTCCAGGCGTAAACGATCATACCGACAGCCAGCACAACGCCCGCCACACTCACACTCACTATGACGCCGATCGCTGAACTTGACAATCCACCGCTAGAATCGTCACTTGGATGTGTCTCTTGTGCTCTTGATGCCGTATTTTCACTACTTCCTTTAGGGATGAAGTCATCTGCAGGCTGGAACACCGTCGTAGTGTCATCAACATCCACCGACGCGTTACTCCAACTCCCACCTGAGTTTGTATCCGTATTAATGAACGAATTGGACGCCGTCGCCATTGCTGCAGGCTGGAACACCGTCGTAGTGTCATCAACATCCACCGACGCGTTACTCCAACTCCCACCCGAGTTTCTTCCCGTATTATCGAACGAATTGGACGCCGTCGCCATTGCACAACAAGCCACACGGTCAGCGCCAGCACGAGACGCTTCATCTTGCTAATAGCAACCAAGTAGATCGCACCGTTTCACCCTTTCAGTATTCCAGTTTTCCAGTTTCGCGTACACCACACCATTTAATCATAACAGTGGTGTTCTGCACACAATTCATTTTGCATACCAAGGGACGTCATGGCGGCAAAGTTCTCCATGGTCAACACCTCCGGGCTCTTCGATTCGGCGGCTCATGTAGAGGCTTCGGATCGTATGCAGGGTGCTATGGAGGAGCTAAAGGTGAAGAACGATCGCCAGGAGAAAGCGCGTGTGCAGCATGAGGAGCAGCAGGAGAAACACGACAAGCAACGCGAGAGGCGCGTGGATGAAGCGTTGGCGGCTAAAGCGGCTCACCAGAAAGAAGATCGGTCCTATGTGGGACAACAACAGGATGAGAACGAACTAGACTCAGATGATGAAGCTTTGCTGGACGAATTGGACGAAGATCCAGAGCTGGAGCGGTGTGCAATTCAGATTTTATGTGCTGGGAGATACCTTTTTGTAGACTAAAATGTTGCTTTTTGTGATTTTTGGGTAGGATACGCGCAGCGAGATTGAGGCAATTGAAGCACGAGTTTGAGGAGAAGCAGACGCTCATAGCTAAAGGCCACGGAGAGTACCGTGAGATCTCGCAGGACGAGTTCCTTAAAGAAGTGACGGCCAGTCCCTTGGTAGCAGTCCACTTTTACCATCGCGACTTTGAGCGGTGCAAGATCATGGACATGCACATGGCCAAACTGTCTCGCAGCCACATTGAGTGCAAATTCCTCAAACTGAACGCCGAGAAGGCGCCGTTCTTCGTGGAAAAGCTTGTGGTCCGTGTCTTGCCTACGGTGGTTTGTTTTAAAGACGGCGTGGCGTTCCCAGAGCGGGTCATTGGCTTCGATGGACTCACTGAAGACGACGAAGAGGCAGACTTAGCGAATTTCGGGACACGAGCCAACCATCACGTCTCTTCAAGCGACACCTTCCCCACTGCTGCTGTAAGTGTTCAATGACACTTTTAATGTTGTTTATCCCTTGGCTAACAATTGCTATTGTACAGCTTGCCCGCAAACTGGTGGAGATTGGCGCCATTCGTGAGAAGGAGATTGACGACGAAGCTGAATAAGTAGCTGAAGCTGTAGGGACGCAGTGCCGCTTCGAATCAACGGAAGTAGCGTTTAAAGTACCAGGAGCTGGTAACGCGCCGGCGAAAAATTGAGCTGCACTGTCGACAGAAAGCGTTGCTGTGCCTCTATCTTAGTCACTTCAACTTGGGTTGAGAGGGGTCCCATCGAAGTAGCCATTCGATTCATGACACTCTGACGTCGTCCAAGATGTCTTCAACTGCAACGCGTAACGGCTTTTTATTCAAAGAAAGCGCGCAGATTTCGTCCGCTACTCCCATTGGTCCGTTAATTAACGGACCCATATTTTTGACCAATCCGCTCTTTTTACTTTGCGGTTTTTCTCACTTTTATTATAGAAAACCTAGCAAGAAGGCAAACGTCGCGAGCCATGAGCCGCCTGCGGCCATCGTCAAGCAGCGGGCAGCCCAGTCGCGAGCGCACACTTGCTTCCTCCCTGCAACAGCCACTAGTAACGTCTTCGCGTTTCTTTTCTCTTGCTATCATTTGCAACATATTTCACTAACTGTTGCTTAATTAACTTACAGTCAACTCCACGGGCCATGAACTCCGGTCTTGGCCGTCGACGAGCCGCTAAGCCTTTGTCTACTGACCCCATGAACGGTCCTTATAACCAAGAGGAGGCGCCTTTGGCCGTGGCGGTGGCGTATCCCGCTCCAGTTGCCCCCGTTACTTCGTCCTCTGGAACTCGTCAAAGTCCCTTTGAGAAGTTAAATACATTGAAACTTCTGTTAGACTGCGGACACTTGACTGCAGATGAGTACCAAGAACGGAAGACGCAAATCATTAACGAGATGACAGGAACGTCCACTGAGAGGAAGAAACCTTCTCCACGATCAAGACGACCCGGGTCTGGAAATGGGAACCCGACGCCACCGCCGCCACTTCAACCGCTGCTTAAGACGGTGGTTCCTCACGGACCTCCAGATTTTTCACGGATCCGGAGGGAGCGAGCGGACAAATTGAGCTTCGATGTGGACACTTTGGAGTGGCATTCGACCCCTGTGAGGGTTAAATTGGATCTGGTACCATTTGCTACGGGACAGCTAAGAAATGCCTATTATTTACAGGTACGATGGTATTTTATTCTTATTTTTATGGTAAGTTTTATCTAATTCTTAGCTTTTTAGGAACTTAGTGCTGATGGGAGTGCATCGAGGCTGTTTGTAGCGAAAGTGAGTCTTCGACCGGCTGAGCCCAGCACGTATCTTAGTGACGTCGAGATGCAGGCTGTGTGTGCCCATTATGCAGCGCTGTATAATGAGCATGAACCGCCATTAAAAGTATGTTATGCAAGGTCGTGGCTGCTAAAATTAAGGGATCGAGAGCGAGGGACTTTAGTTTGCTCGGTGGAGGAGTTTTTACCTGGAGCGTACGTGAAATACAGCAATAACAGCGGCTACGTGGGTCGAGAAACCAGCACGACCGAGGAACGAGAACGCAACACTCCGCAAGCTTTCTCGCACTTTTCCTTCGTGGCGTCGGATTTCAGGTTGATGATTGTCGACATTCAGGGCGTTGCAGATAGTTATACAGACCCGCAGATTCATTCAGCAGATGGACGAGGCTTTGGTGTAGGTAACCTCGGGACTTTTGGTATGGAGAAGTTTCTTGAAAGTCATCGATGCAATGAGGTCTGTCGGTGGCTAGGACTTCGCAGTATTAATGAGCAATACAAGGTTGGAGGGACAGCAGCACCAAGGTATGACATGCCGTTTGGTGCGGCGATTAAGAAGTCGACAAACCGGATTACGGAGGAACGCAACACATTTTCGACATCAGTCACAGTTAGCGAAGCCTTTGGAGACACAGCTACTGCTGATTGGACTGAGCGAGAGGACTCGAAACGGCAGAGTGGAGACGAAGAGGACGAAGATGAAGAGGAGGAAGACGAGGACGATCCAAACGAACACTCGGACTCGACTTCATATGCAACAGACTCCTCACCGGCAATATCGGGGCTCCACCCGCGGTTTCCCAAGGCAAAGCGGCCAAAACAGCGCTGCGCAACTTCACGTGGACGTGGTGACAGATCGTTTGGCAGTCGAGAAACTAACCGGCGATTTCGACATCCTACACATCTGGGTAAAGGTGGAAATCTGGCCACTGGAAGTGATGGGATGGGAAGCGGTGGCTTGTGGTCTTGCGTTGTTCGCAACCTATTTTGTGGTTGCGCATGATAGTCATTACTATCGTGTTTGCATCGAGTGAATAATTATGAGTGCTTACTGCTCTTGTGGGGTAGTTACTTTATGGTAAATGTATGCTGTAAAAATTAAAAGTGGGAAACTTTATACTTCGAAGTTAACGAGATATTATTAACCAAACAAGTTTCTTCAACTTAGTTGCTACGACAGTTACGAAGTTGTAGTCGTAGCCACTAAGGTACGTAGTTGAAGAACTCGATCCTGTTCGCTGTCGAAGGATGTATGAATACCCTATTAATAATCATGAACGCAGAACATCAGAGACACCAATTGCAAGTGGCAATTTGCAACCGAAGCGAAGGTCTGTAATGTTCTGCGCGTAGATGACCGAAGCAAAATTGGCGAGACGGTCTTGCCGAGACCTCCCCGGTGTAGCCATTACACAACACATCTTGGAAAATGGCTAAAATTTTGACACGCTTTACTTAACATTGACGTGGATTCACGTGAAAACAAGAATGGGATTCGAACCCAGGCCCGAAGACTGGTGCCCAAAACCAGCGCCTTAGACCACTCGGCCATCGTGTCTTGCCTCTCGTAAATAACTTGAAGTAAATAATATTTACAAAATTGGCGAGACGGTCTTGCCGAGACCTCCCGGTGTAGCCATTACACAACACATCTTGGAAAATGGCTAAAATTTTGACACGCTTTACTTAACATTGACGTGGATTCACGTGAAAACAAGAGTGGGATTCGAACCCAGGCCCGAAGACTGGTGCCCAAACCAGCGCCTTAGACCACTCGGCCATCGTGTCTTGCCTCTCGTAAGTAACTTGAAGTAAATAATATTTAAAATTGCTCACTTCACTCACCCCCCCAAATATTTTTGGTGATCGCTCTTGTATTTATTAGTAGCCTCCTACAAACTATCACTTTAGACAGGGAGTCTACTAATCGTAGAGGGCTTCTATTGCTCGACCACATCAACATCATCCAGCACTTCTTTATCGAGGTTGTATGGGTCCACAGCTGCATCGCCGTTGCTGATGCTCCACTGCTATTGAAATTACCACCCGTAAACATCATGCTTCCGTATCAACCACTGCGATGGGCTCTTGTGAAACCCAGCAGCTCAATCGAGACGAGCACCACATATTCGGACGTCTGCAAAACCGTTTTCTCTGATGGTGGGCGTGGGTTTCGACGTGGCGTATACGACACCTCATCTGAGTAGATCAACGAATCTATCAGTCCAGAAAAATATATTCTTAATCGTATACGACACCTCATCTGAGTAGATCAACGAATCTATCAGTCCAGAAAAATATATTCTTAAACTATGTAAATGCCGATATCTCCTTGAACCCAATGAAAGCGGTCTTGTAATTGTAGCGGTCTTTTATTTCTGGAACATTCTGTGGAAGCTTCTAATATAATAGTAAGGGGTCTTCTATTCGCAAAAGTCCGTTACTTGGTAAAGTACATTACGGTACATGTATGTAAATTTCAGTGCCTGATGTTATTGATCGCAATTTGCAAACAGACAACAACTTCTCATACCGACGACAGCGAATGTTCCTATTTTTAGGTGAGTTAATTGACTCTCTTTTATTCGGAAACGATCATTCCTCATCTTTCCTCGTAATGCGTACCCCAGTTTTCCTGTTGCTGCTGCTTCCGCTCGCTATGGCGTCGAGCGGCTTCGAATCCACTATGGGGATTGTAGAGACCAACCGGACGGTGGTTCTGGACCCGAGTGTGCAGCATATTCCACTTTCTCCGTCACAGATCCACCTTCGACCACCTCCACTGCGGGTCCCCAACAACTCGAAGCTGTTTGTGGGTCTCTCAGTCTTCCGAGATGCCTATCGCTGCGCCACCACTATTTTCACAGGCTTCAAGCGGGCTACCAATCCCCAAAATGTCAGTTTCGGAGTAGTCGACCAAGTGTACCCATCGGACCAAAAATGTGTGACCGAGTTTTGTGTCATGGCAAAAAAAGAGTGGCCAGACCGCGGCGAGTGCCCATTTCGGGACCAAATCCGCATCGACGAACGCTCAGCGTATAAATCCCGCGGACCGACGCTAGCGAGACATCAGCAGCAGAAATTGATCCAAGACGAGGAATTTTGTCTCCAATTGGACGGACACAGTATTTTCACAAATGGATGGGACACAAATTTGAGGAAAGAGTGGGAAGGAATTGGTAACGAAATGGCTGTGCTCACGACGTATATTCACCATATTCACAATTTTGTGGCCGATAATGGAGACAATGTAGCACCTAAAACACTGGACCTTCCTCATTTGTGTACGACTATGAGAGGTCCTAATGGTTTGGTGAGGACAGTTGGAGCTAGTATGATTGGCAACTCGAAGATCCCACAGCTCCAAACTCTATGGGGTGCAGGATTCTCATACAATAAATGTCATGCCGAAAAACGAGTGCCCGTGGACTCTTATACGTTATGGATTTTTGACGGAGAGGAGTTTCTACGAGCTTCCAGGCTCTGGACACATGGGTACGACATGTACTCGCCTAGTCGACTGGGATCCGTAGTTTACCACAACTACACGTCGGTACCTGCTCGATTTGAAAAGGTCCCAGTAGACCAGAAGATTAAGGATAAGGAGGAAGAAATGGGGATTAATCGGTTTAAAGTATTAATGGGCCAGCCGTTCGAGGGTCGAGTTAGCACTGTTGAGCTGGATAAGTACGGATTCGGGAATGTGCGCTCATTCCAGCAATATTTAAAGTTTTCGGGTGTGACGTTTGAAAAGGGCAAGAAGGATACCGAATCGTGCGAACAACGCCATTGGGTACCGTATACGAACGCTACAGAGGTGGAAGAAATTGTTGGTGGAGGTTGGAAACTGTACAGCTCAGCAATTCCTACTACAGAGATGACACAGCGAACCAACGACCCAACTACTAGACTTCGTCAGCATTTGTCGAAGATCAAAAGTGGAGGAATTTTCCATTTCGCTCCTGTATCTTTAATTCTTACAGTCCTCGTTGTTTTCATGGCCATCTCGAATAACTTTATTGCACGCAGATTCCGAACCTATTTCTGCTCCAGAACAGAACATAGCAGCAGTGAGTAAATAAAAGTTTCCGTTTATCGAAAAGATCGTAAAAATTAGCTACAATGTTAGTTAAAACAGGGTTGACTTAACGTCCGAAATGTATAATCGTTGAGTTATTTTAAGTGGGGTGGGTTCACATTAGCTCGGACGTCGTCTCTATTTGTACAGAATCGACTTCATACGACGCGTCTAGTGGCGGTGGTGCTCTCCACGGAAGATCTCCCCACGGAGACTTTTCAACTTCAAATTCACTTGAAATCGTAAGTAAACTGGTCAAATCATCTTCTGGAAAGACGCAACTCCACTCTGAATCCGCACCTTGGAAACACTCGGCATCGACAGGTGCAACGCAATCTGTGCCATTGTAACTGTTGAAGCTCGAGTTGCAATCTCCAATTGCAGTTTCTCCTTTTAATGGACAAGCCGTCCCAGTCGGAAGGTCACCAACTCCAGTACAAATTCCACCACGAGTCGAAGCAATCGCGTACGTCGCGTCTAAATGAACGGTGACGTTCCATTCGCCTGATACAAAACGGAGTCCTGCGAGCGTGAGAACTACCGTTGTTCGCTTAAACACCGACATCTTTGAAGGTCGTGGACGATTGCAGAATGCCAAGAACTTTGCAGCTTCTTCCGAATTTAAACCCACGTGAAGCGCCCCCTCATCATAGACAGGCGATGATCTTTTTGTCGAAAGGCGCCTTTATGAACAGGCGCCGTTGCTAATAATAGTTTCAAACATTAAAATTAACCCTTTAAATAATTTCTATAAATTAAGGTAGATATAAATAACCTACTAAAAATAGCTGCGTAAATATTCCCTCGTTTCCTGACTTTTTTAGTAAAATTGCGACAAATAATTTCTATAAATTAAGGTAGATATAAATAACCTACTAAAAATAGCTGCGTAAATATTCCTTACTTTCCTGACTTTTTAAGTAAATTGCGAGTCGTTATAGCTAATGGAAGTAACTGGTGATGAAGTTTCCGATGAAATGGAGGAGTTTACGGGACAAAAGTCTGCTGGAGTCGCGCCGTTTACCCACTCGATCTTGTCTAAAGCGGTGCTGGATGCAATCGACCACACAGATGCCAAGTTAGCGTTCGATATGATGCTAGTGAACGAGCATCTTCTAGCTCAAGATGCTGTCAATCGATCGCTGAATGATGAAGTCTCTTTTCTGAAACAGAGTTTGGCCAAACAGACGAAAGAACAGAGTGAAATGTTCCATTACTATCATAATTCAACTGACGAGCACATGGCGAGAATTGCAGAGTTAGAGAAAGTATTGACTGAAGTACAAGCAGAGAACGAGACGTTAATGTCTACCACACAAAAAACACTGGAGAATGAGCGACGCGAACGGGAATTAGAGTTTCTGCAAGCTCAGGGAGAAATAACCTCTCTAAAAGAAGAGTTAAAGCAAATTCACGCGTTCGCCGTGGCTAAACAGGAGCTCGAAGCTCACACTTTCGCGCTTGAGGCTAAATTTGAAGCGCAACAAGAAGCTTTTGAGACACAAGTACAGGATCTGGAGCGCAATAATGTACTCGAACAAGCTCGGACGAAGCAGCAATTGCTTGGACGGATGCAAGCTACTAAAGCTGAGCTAATGCTACGAACCAATGACCAAGTTGCGTCAACTACCCACCGTACACTACTGGAAAACGAGCATTTTACTCAAGAATTGGCCTTTCAAAGCCGAGAGACGGAGAAACTCATTGAAAGACTCGACATTGCTCACCAAGAAGCTGCAAATTTGCGAGCAAAGAACAAAGTACTGGAGGAAAATGAACAATTGATGGCGAAAAAGAACCGCTACTACCAGAAAATTCTCGCCAAACTGCAACAACCGAAGCTTTCGGGTACAGACACCGTCGTTCAGCTTCCAGAAAATTCTCGCCAAACTGCAACAACCGAAGCTTTCGGGTACAGACACCGTCGTTCAGCTACAATTAAGTACTTCTACTGCTGGTAATGGCGACGAGAACCGACAAAAAGGTTCAATAGATGAATCAATTAAGTACTTCTACTGCTGGTAATGGCGACGAGAACCGACAAAAAGGTTCAATAGATGAACAAAATGACGCTCTTTTTAGTGTAAAAGAGGAACAAACAAAACGTTTGGAAGCAGAAGCGCAGTTGCAACGAGCAATTGAGTGGCTGCGAGTTTTCCAGCGCGAAAGGCAGTTTCTATTGGTACAGCAAGACGAAGTAGTTCAGTTTCTGTATCAAGCTCTGGACGAAGCTGCAACTGCTCAGCATGAGCGTAAAACCAATGACAGAACCGACTCAAGTGCTACTTTGCAAGCGCTAGAGAAAGAAGATTTCCAATTAGCGACTGGGAAGCGTGTTGAAGAGTTAATTCAACTTGCTCCCAGTATAGCAACAATGGAGCAATTTGGTCGCCGTGTCTTGGTGCCACGTCCAGCTTTAGACGAACTTTCGTCAGCTGATGCTCAAGAAATTCTACTTTTCTTTCTAGAGAAGCTGCGATTGTACCAAGTACGAATTGCTTCTATTTACCCAAATTCTGGCTCACTTTCTAGTGTTAAAAGCCCCAACAAACCAATGCTCGAGCGTCAATTGGGTGTGGAATTGCCGCTTATCCCAATTAATTCAAGTCCAGTTTCATCCTCGCTTAAGCAAAAACGCCGATTATTCACACATGTGAATGCTGCAGTGGAAGCTGGGAGTGAGTGGATGGGTACATTGAAGACTAAAGCTGGAGTTTATCCACAGCAAACACAAAATTCTCCTCTCAGTCCGCAACTTTTAGGTTTGGCGACCAACCAGTTCAATTTTATTGGTCAAAATTCCAAGCAAACCAGTCCAATGAAGAGAAGGTACCAGCGACTTCACCACAGTTCGTTAAGTAACAATTTATTGGTATCACCGCCAGGCAAAACGCAAATTCAAATTCAACCTTTAGTATCATGGAACAAAGAGGAAACGCCGTCACCCTGGACTGGAACAGGTTCGACAGCCTCGTTACCTGTGGTAAGACCTTAAAACAGCGATTTTCTAAGATAAATTTGATTTAATATTACTGCAATTACTACTTCCAGCAAAAGTAATAACTACCACGTAGTAAAGCACGATTAATATGTCAGTATTAGCTACTTGATTGAAGTACTACCTAGTACTACTAGTAATACTACGTTTCGAGATCGCCTAGTTTCTGATCAGTTCTTGAAGTAAAGTGGCACAAGTGTCTGAATTTTCGTGACTGAGAATCGTTTGAGACGCCTACAAACATCGCAGCTACTACCAGTCCTAGAATGAACCACATTGGCGCAACAAACATCGTCTCAATGGCAAAATCCGACTTCTCCTTCTGATTGTACAGGAGCTCCTTCGCATCACGAACTTTTTCATCAATTGCCATTGTTTTATTCCGCAGCTCCTTGTTTTTAATCTTTACAGTCGGATGGTTCATTGTCCATTTCCCATGTAAAATTTCTTCAACAACAGTTGAATTTGAGTACGGAGTCCAGTGAAGTTGACGACAAGGTGACGTGTCCTCAACTCCATCCAAGAGAGACACGTTAGCGAACTTCAGATACTCTTGATATGACCGAGCAGTGCCAAAACTGTACTTCTCAAGCTCAAAAGTGTTGACTTGACCATCAAAAGACACTCCGAGTTGCAATCTGTAGCGATTGTGGGATTTGGCGGCTTCCAACTCCTTAATTTCTTGGTCCACAGCAGACCTCCAGCTACGTTGATTGTCGTTCTTTGTGTAATTGTGGAAAACCACCGACCCGTTCTCGCTTGGGGAGTACAAATCGTATCCGTGCGTCCACAAAATCGCAGAGCGTAGAAACTCTTCTCCATCCCAGAGCCAAGGCATATGAGGATCCACTGGTTAAAATCGCAGAGCGTAGAAACTCTTCTCCATCCCAGAGCCAAGGCATATGAGGATCCACTGGTACATTTTTCTCGGCGTGACACTTCCCAAATGAGAGTCCTCCGCCCCAAAACGCCCCCATTTGAGGACGCTGATAGTTAGAAATCCATCCAGAGTGAGAGTCCTCCGCCCCAAAACGCCCCCATTTGAGGACGCTGATAGTTAGAAATCCATCCAGAGCGTGGATACATGACTTTGCCATTGCCAAACGGAAGATAGCAGCATAGATGCGGATATTGACCCAAACTCGGGGTTTTATCCGTATGAACAAAGTCGTAAGCTTCATACGGATACGTCGTGACAATTGCCATCTCATTGTCAATTTTGCTCCAATCTTCTACCAACAATTCGTCCCAATTTTGAATAAAGTAGCTATGAGCGTCAACTTGAAGACAGAATTCCTCATCTCGGATCAATTTCTGTTGAAGATGCCGCGCTGTGGTACATCCTCGAGCCTCTGCAGCTGAATGGGTCTCCACTGTGATTTGACTTTTATATGGACACGACCCTTTGTCAGGCCACTTTTTCTCGGCTAATTTGCAGTATTCGTCGATGCACCTGCCGTCATTGTCGTAAATCTGTTCAATTAGACCAATTCGAAGACGATCGGGTCTGGAAGCACGAGAAAAAGCCGAGAAGAAGGTTTTCCCACATCTATCGGCGTCTCGAAAGACTGAAGATCCAATAAAGATGTCGAATGTCTCCGGAAGTTGCGCAGGAGGTGGTCGTAGATGCTGAAGAGTGGAATCAAGGGGAAGATGTTGCACCGTTGGGTCTAATTCGATCTTCAATCCATTGATAGCGATTGTTTGTGTCTTAACTTCACTATTCACAATTCCTAGCTGAGTTACGAATAGTACGAGAGCCGACAACTTCATCCTTGACTTGCAAATTTCAAAATGAAGAAGGATCTTGAGAAGTTAGGAGTGAGCAGTCGTACCAAAATCAAAATGAAGTGGAAAAAGAGGAAATCCACCGTTCCATCCAGAAGATTTGGATATAAAGTGGTACTCACCAAGTAGTTAGTACGGCTCCAAAGGCAACATGATTGGATGGGTTTCAGTCGATTGCTTTACGCCTGTCTTCAAAAGTGATATCTGAATCATGAAAGTATCAATAGCATTTCTCACGTAGAACACTGGATATTACTTAGTATTTCTCACGTTAAAACTGGATATTACTTTCCATGTATTAATACTATATAATCGGTTGATAGCTGTTAATGCGAACAATCTGATAGTAAAAATATACTAGACGTGTATCACTTACTACTTACCGTATTAGTCATGGCTTAGATGAGGAGCCTTCGAGATGCAGCTTTGTCGAATTGCCCTGGACTTGTCGTCACTAGACAGCGTCACAAAGAGAGCAGCTGCTACTACAACCAACAATCCCCACGCAGTCAAATGAGAAGAACTTGGCTTGACTGTCCGGATCGTCGATACATCCCTTAGTTTAGCTACAGGTTTCTCGTCTCCAATGCCACCGCCGTTCTTGAGATGAGCACTGATTCCTTGCTGTTTTACTGCGTCTTGTGCTTCTTCTTCCACCATTTCTCTCGCCACTTGCTTAGGCTGCAAACCGTGCAAGCTGTGGATATCACTCGGTACATGTTTCATGGGGGTGGGAGTGATTCCTGGTGCCATTTTCCAACCACCGCCAACGATTTCCTCCACCGCTGACGCGTTCGTGTACGGCACCCAATGCAATTGTCCACACGAGTTGCTCTCATTCATCCAGCCATCGAAACTGAAATTGGAAAAGAGTTTATACTCTGCCAACGATCGAGCAGTACCGAAACTGTACTTGTCCAGCTCAAAGGCGTCCACTGGTCCTTTAAAGCCCAAACCTACACGAAGACGGACACGGTTATGGGTCATTTCCGTGTCTAGCGCTTTGGTCGCTGGATCCACGGGCGATTCCCAGAAACTCGCAGGTTTCTTCGAGTAATTGTGGTACAAGACGTTTCCCAGCTGACTGGGCGAGTACAAATCGTACCCGTGGGTCCAATAGTCTGCAGAACGTAGGAACTCTTCCCCATCCCATAACCAAGGTGTATGGGAATCCACGGGTACGTTTCTCTCTGCATGGCATTTACTAAATGAGAGTCCACCACCCCAAAGCGCAGCCATTTGTGGGAACTTGGAATTGCGCTTGATACTTGCGCCTACGATACGTGTGAGGCCATTCCCACCCTTGATAGTCGTACATAAGTGAGGAATCCACTCGGGTGCATTATTGTCGCCGTTTTCCTTGACAAAATCGCGAATGTCGTGCGGATAGACGGTCAAGATAGCCATCTCGTTGTCCACTCGCTTCCACTCGTTCAGCATGATTTCATCCCAACCATTCGTAAAGATACTGTGACCATCTACTTGTAAGCAGAATTCCTCATCTCCGATCATTTCTTGTTGCTGGTGACGAGCGGTGGTGCATCCTGAGGCTTCTGCTGCCGGTCTTGGAGTCGTTTGAATTCGATCTTTGTATCGACATTCAGTGTAATCCGGCCATTCATCGAGAGCTCGTTTACAGTATTCCTCCACACAAGTTGGGTCTCCATCAATTAATTGTTCGAGGATTCCGAACCGAAGTCTCTCAGGGTACACCGCTCTCTTAAACGCTGTGAAGATGGTCTTACCACATCGAAATCCGTCTCGAAAGACTGACGATCCAATGTGAATCTCGAAATTCTCGGGGATCTTTGCAGGTGGCGGTCTCAAGTTCTTCTCGGAAGGATTTAAAGGAATATGTTGCACACTTGGGTCCAGATCGAGGTAGGTGGATGTACCAAGGACGTTGATGACTGGGGTCTTGCCGTAGTCTCCTTTCACACTCGAGAGCAGTAGAATTGCAGTCATCGACAAGAAACCTTTCATGGTGAGTCAAGATCTTCTCAGTAGCTGCGAAATCGCAGAATGAAACCCCTCTCTGGCGTCGGCTCAACTTCAGTCGTCACTTCAATGTACTACAGTAGTAGTACTATAGTATTACTATTGTTTAACGTGTACGTATTACTATGCAGAATATCTTCTATAAGCGAGTTTGACCTCGTTGAACAACGGATGCAGCAGAAATACAGCAGCACAGCCCCTGAAGTAGCACAAAAGTATGAAATTGTGTTACTGGTAGTAAACTGATAGTAGATCTGGGAAATTTTCAAGTACTATTACTACCGATCTTTTGAAACGACCGTCGGCGGTCGGGGACGTTGAAACGTGGATGCACCTAGGTGCCTTTATTGGTACATACTATATAGTAAGTGATACGTCCAGAAGGATTTACCGTTGAACTACAAAGTCAAACGTCATAAATTAGCAGGGACGTTGAAACGTGGATGCACCTAGGTGCCTTTATTGGTACATACTATACAGTAAGTGATACGTCCAGAAGGATTTACCGTTGAACTACAAAGTCAAACGTCATAAATTAGCATCCACATGGCCTTTCCAGCGTTTTACCTTCCACTGAAATTCAGTCTGAATCGGTGCAAGTACGTGGCGTCTTTTCGCAAGGGTCCGCGTCGGCGAGCCATGAAACGGTCGTGAATTTTGCTTTCACTGCACGCTCAGTTTGTTAATTGCAACGCCATCGAACATGCTGCGACTCGTGATTTCTGCTGTGCTTTTGGCGCTCGCGACTGCTGAAGACCAAGAAGCTGCCAACTTGTCAACTATCCATTGGGACAACTGGACCAAGTCGGCCAAACTGAACCCCCGGGTGCAACATACCCCACTCAAACCCAGTCAAAGCACCCTCCGTCCTCCCCCAGCTCACATCCCTGAGATTTTCGACATGTTCGTTGGGTCCTCTGTCTTTCGAGACGGCTATCGGTGTGGCAAGACACTCTTCACTGCATTAAAGAGAGCAACTCATCCGGAACGTCTCCACTTTGGCATTCTGGAGCAGATTTATGAAGGAGATCCGACTTGTTTGAATGAGTACTGTAAAATGGCTGCCGAGGAATGGCCGGAAGACACCGAGTGTCGGTACAAGAAGCAGATTACTATTGATACCCGCGATGCGGCCGAGTCGGCCGGTTGTACGACGGCACGACACTTACAACAGAAGCTGGTGGGGGATCAGGAGTTCTGCTTGCAAGTGGATGGCCACAGCGTCTTTACGAACCGTTGGGACGAAGATATCCTAGCAGATTGGGCTTCTATTAACAATGAGATGGCTGTCATGACCATGTACCCACACCACACACACGACTCGATGATCACGGAGCATGGAAACAATGCAGTGATCAATTCCATCCCGCATTTGTGTACTACCGTTCGTGGAGGCAACGGCCTTACTCGCATCGTAGGTGCTAGTATGATCAGTGACTCCGTGATGCCTCAAATGGCTGCACTGTGGGGCGGGGGTTACTCGTTCAGCAAGTGCCATGCTGAACGGAAAGTGCTTGTTGACTCGCACACTCCATGGCTCTGGGATGGTGAGGAGTTCATGCGCTCTGCTAACTACTGGACGTACGGCTATGACTTGTACTCGCCTAGTAGGTTAGGGAACGTCCTGTACCACAATTACTCAGCGAAACCTGCGAGTTTCTGGGCTTCCCCCATTGACCCCGAGAAGAAGAACTTGGACACTGAAATGGGTCGAAACCGCGTCCGACTTCGCATTAATATGCCATTCAAGGGGGCAGTGGACACTTTTGAGCTGGACAAGTACGGCTTCGGCAAAGTTCGGTCTTTCGAGCAGTACCTTAAGTTTGCTAACGTCTCGTTCGAAGGATGGATGAACGACACCAACTCGTGCGGACAACTGCACTGGGTACCGTACGAAAACGCCACGGAAGTGGAGGAGACCGTCGGGCGCGGCTGGAAATTGTACGACCAAAACCGAGAGCCAATCGCTCCGGACGTTGAGGATGGAGATGAAGAGAAATATTCTGAAGAGGATGAGAACTTGTCCTTACAGTCGAACAATGAATCAGCTCAGCATTTAGCGGCGGCGCAAGTTCAAAACATTGCGATTTCTGATGAAAAAGCGGATGTATTTGATGCTAAATTACGACAAGGAGTTCCTAATCTATTTGATAACGACGCAGACGCTGGTACCCCAACGGTTGGTGTTTTGGCTGTTGTGGTTCTAGCTGCCATGTTCGTGACGCTCTCGAATGACGCAACGTCTCGCGCAATTCGTCATCGGATGTGTGTCAACATGAAGAATAAAACAGATCGCAGCGTGGAGTAAATGATGAAAGATATTTGTTCCCCATGAAATATCCTCTTTTTTTTGCTGCAGCTGATCACTATGTCTGATATGTCTGGTACTAAAAAAAAGGTTGCGAATATTTTTATCCAATATGATAATATGTGTATTACTAAAGATCATTATAGTAATATATATAATAAATGGCACTATTATTACTACTACTATTATTTTCGTGTATAAATTGTGTACTTTTGTTTACGGTATACCGAAATTCCTTACCGGTAGTCAAAAGGGCACCCCATTACTACCGTAATTCCCGTTGAACTGACACCGTGGGATGTTCATGTGCCACTCTATTTTTGTATCGAAAAAAACTGGTGGTGTCACCTCAACGGGACTTTTGCCAAAAGTGTCCAATCCGATTGGTGGCCATTAATGCACGCGCCTGGATTTTTGGATCGTCACACAGTTTTCCATTTCAAAAACGACCATGCCGAAGGTGCGAAATGGAAAAAACAAAATCAAGTTCACACTGAGAGAAAAACTCTATTGTGACAGAAGCTTATTCAAAAACCCGCAACTTACGTGCCACGGCACGTAAATACAATTGTGATCACGCCAGCATCAAAAAGTGGAAG
>JAIKVB010000319.1:0-30237 GCA_024679045.1 Phytophthora brassicae | reverse complement strand
CCTCTGGTCGAGGAGGCATTAACTATACTGCCACCCCGCCTTTTAGCAGGTAAGCCGCGTTGTTATCCACTAAGCGTCAAAGGTGTTGTAGGCTGTGTACTGACGGATCTGTGCGTGTGCCGTATGCTTTCTGATTACTAGTATTGGTGGTGCCCTGCATGCCGAGAGGTCGAGCTTTGACCGAGAAGGAGAAAGGGGAAATTGGGGCTCTCTACAAGTGCGGACTGAGCGAGAGAGCTATTGCAAGGTCTCTACTGCGTTCGAGACCTCTTGTACACGCTTTTCTTGCTGACCCGGACGGCTACAACACCACCAAACGGCCCGGACGGCCGACGAAACTGACCCCCACGGCCAAGAGGAGATTGTTTCGCGAGGCTTCCAAGGGCCGTTTGAGTGCGCCCAAGCTGCAAAAGCAACTTGAATTGCCCATCAGTGCTCGCAGAATCCGAGAGCTGCTTCAAAAGAGCCGGAGTTCAAATACGAGAAGCGCATGGCGACCCCGTGCTCACCAATAAGCATAAAGAGAATCGCCTCAAGTGGGCGCGAGAGAAGGTGACCTGGGGTGCGGCAAAGTGGTCTCAGGTCGTCTTCTCTGATGAGAAGAAGTTCAACTTAGATGGCCCGGATGGCCTACAGTTCTATTGGCACGATTTAAGGTTCGAACCACAGATCTACTCACGTCGCCAAAATGGAGGTGGAAGCGTGATGGTGTGGGGTGCATTTTGCGCCGAGGGAAAGAGCGAGTTGGTGATTTTGGAAGGCTCGCAGAACAGCGAGTGCTACATATACACGTTATCGGAGTATTTGCTGCCGTTTGTGGATCGCGTCTACGGCCGGGAGTGCACTTTCCAGCAAGATAACGCCTCCATACACTCATCCCGGGCTACTAAAGGTTTTCTAGATGAAGAAAATGTGACGGTGATGGAGTGGCCAGCGAAGTCGCCGGACCTCAACCCAATAGAGAACATGTGGGGTGTGCTTGCACGGGCCGTGTATGCTAATGGGCGTCAGTTCAAGACTCGAGACACTCTGATTGCGACTATCCAGAAGTGCTGGGAGGAAATCACGTCTGAGTACATGATGAAGCTTCTGAATTCAATGCCGAAGAGGTGCGTCGCAGTGTTAGAGCTGCATGGATCGAAAACTAAGTACTAGATGGCTTCTTGAACTCCTTGGGGGACGGGAAGAGCAAGAGTGAGCTAGTGGCAGTATAGTTATCGCCGTACATGTTGATGTTGAAGTTGACATTTTTGGCAATAACGCAGCGAGTTTGAGTTCAAGTCGAGCCTAAGAGCTACCATTCGCTTTGAATTTCTGTGGGCTTTTCATTGGTCTACGCTTTGCGTTTTAAGTCTTATTATTGGTTAAAATATCTCTAAAAACCTGGGTGGCAGTATAATTTCCGCCCGCACAGTACATACCGGTACTGGATTTGAGAAAGAAATACCGTGTTTTGTTATTTTGGTTTGTATTAAGACCGGCGCTGATACGCTGGACAAATAGTGCCTGACAGGTATTACCGGTATACCGGTATCACGTCGAAACTCACGCAGGTTTTTTTTGCGATGATCACCGTTGTCGCGCCACGTTCGAAGCAGAAGCGTCATGCTTCGGTCGTGTCTCTCTTTTACTGTCCAATTGTCTGCGTGAAACCGATCTGTCAGCAGCAAATTGTCCAAATGTCCCCGGAACGACACCCAATATGGCCTAACCGGTAAATAAGACATCCTCAGCGCTAGCATCTGGTCACCAGCATCACAGAAACCAAGGTTCTTGGCCTATTACTTGATCGCACTTAGCGAGAGTGCAGCTTCATGTTGTGTCTTAGTGGAGTGGTACAGTGTGTACTGCACCGAACTGGCGTTCTGGACATTCGGACCGACCTTCCCACGCACGAGGCAAAGGCCCATCCAGACTGGATTTCAGTCCATTCCGTCCTCGCATTTCGTTCCTGCGAGCTCCTTTGTCCAGCCATCATGTACGTTGCAGCAATATGTAGCAACTAGTAGCTGACCTAAAGACACACTAACCTTCGTGAATATTGGTATTGACAGGGTGACGTACAAAATGGACGGCAGTACGACGTACTGCTACTACCTTTCACAGAAATACTCCCAGGAGAAGCCCGTAGAGGACAACGTTTTAGTACAAGCCGAGGGAAGTTCGTGTCCCATCACTATCCGCGTAGACATCGCTGACGAGCTAGAGAAGAACGCGCTCATTCCACTGCGCTACACTGCCACGCTGGACACGTCGTCTGCTAACCCGAATTTCGAGTTCCCCACCCCCATCGTACCTGTAGCTGTGCCGGACTATTTCATGAGCAACACCAACACATCGGAAGCATCGAGCAGCACGAACGAAGCGACTACTTACGACGTGGCAGTGGCGAACGTGGTCATCTGCGATTGGCGCTCGTGCGACGTCTTCTCGTCTGCTGGTGAGAGCGCCACGTACTACTCATCCAGTAACAACCCGAACGACTTTACTGACAACGTGGCGGTCTTCGGTTCTCAGGAGCTTGTGATCCCTAAAGACGGAAAGTACACTGGTTATGTGCATCTCGTGGTGAATATCGCCGGCAACTCTCGTGCCGATTTCGTGACCTTTTTCCCCGTACAGATCGGCGATGTAGCTGGCACAACACCAAATAGTATCACAACGGACGGTATCACAACGTATTGCTGGACATCCAAGGACGTGTCAGTATTTGACCCCAGCGTCTCGGGAGACCTGACCATTCGAACGGCCGATTACTGTCCTGGTTCCATGTCCATGTCACTCTCGTCTACCGATGTGAATGTCGGTGATACAATTAATATTGCATGGATGTTGGACATGTCGGACTCGTCCACTGACGACTCGGCGTTAATCGCAGAAGTGTCGGATTCAGATGCTATTAAGGACCCACGTACTGGGATTTACTCGGTGGTTCCCGTGTCTGTTTTCAGTGGCTGTCAGCGCAACTTAGATGGAGCCAACTGCTCCACATACTCAGGCGATGAATCGTCAACTTTTGATGTCGTGGAATTCCCTAACAGGAATCTCACGAGTGATGTTGTCAGTTATGCGACTAATTACACTTTCGACACGTCAGGGCAGTTCACAATGTTTGGCCGTGTTGCTATGGTGACTGTAGATGGTGAACGTATCGACATGGCTATTTACTCAAGTGTGACAGTCTCTGTCGACGGTGGCAGCGGTGGCAGCTATTTGTTTCTATACGTCGGTATTGGTATTGGCGCTGCTATCTTGTTGGCAGGAATGTTCTTCTGTTACATGAAGAAACGCCACAATAATGTGAGCACGAAGGATATCCCATTCCGCCAGCCTGTCAGTGTGCTGGAGCGAGCGAGTGACTACACTATGGCGTCTTCAAACTTCCTATCGCACAAGACACCTGCACATCTACAGGGGTTGGACATGAGTGGTAACTACACTGCAAACAACGCTAACCCGTCGTACCTTGCAGTTAACGCAGCGGATAGCGGCGTATTTGATAAAACCATTCATGCGGAGCCTGGCGAGATGGGTGAATCAGTGGAGAGCAGCGAATCCTTTTCACTGAATCCTTACGACCGTGCAAGTTTTGCAGATTTAAGCGATGATATCGCGGGTTCTCGCCCGTCTGAGATCACCAAGTTTTCGTTCCAATCTGGCTATGATGACGAGACGGAGTGGGATTTTGATACTCGAGGTGGTGCTGGCAGCAGTGATAGTGATTTCAGTGGTTTCTCGTCGGACCCTGGTACGAGTGTGCCTACTTCTGGTACTTATGAAATGGGTCGTGGAATGCCAATCTTGGAGGAGGGTGACTTGGATGAACATCACGACTTTAAAAACGAATATCACCCGTCTGGCTCAGCATTGGACCCTAGTAGTACGACTAGTTCGGGCTGGACTGTCAAGTAAAACTCACTGGTGTCGACTGCCACCCCCACATGTAGTTTCGTGGACTTACAGCAGCATGGACAACGACGCTTTGTTCCGCAAAGAACACGGTGGTGAGTGGATGTGGATTGCCAGTTTTTATTATTATCAAGCGATGTAAAGCGACAAACTTTAGGATGATGAGACGATCTCAAAGAGAGAACTAGGCGATTCTGCTGTCTAGGAAACAAGAGAGAAAGTCGCAGGCCAAGAGACATCCACTCGCTTCTGTACCTTTTGGCATTTTAGAGATCATCAAGTTTAATGATACGTGTATTCATCTTGCTTTCATGCGGCTTCAAACAGTACTAAACTAAACTGCGATGTGTGTGTGGTCATCCGACCCATGCATTGCTGGAGGGCTGGCCAACTCATCGTCGGCCTCTTCGATCGCTCCATAGACATCAGGCTGGATTGAAAGTAACGCAGCCCGATCTGTAGCGGACGTCGATGATGGTGCTGCGTAGTGGGACGGACGTTCGTTCGATGAGTACGATGAAGACACAGACTCGTGCCGTGCGCGACCTCGACTGACAGTCTCAACATCCACAGAGAGTAGCGACGACAGCGACGCCATGCGGTCTTGCTCCTTGAACGAGTCCACATGCCCCACGGAGTGGAAATGCGCTTGCAAAATCACCTTGAGCTCGTCCTGGATGCACAGAATGCGTGCTTCCAAGTCCACATCGTTCGCATCGGGGCCAAACGGACACTCAATCGAAGACGCCACATTGTCCAGTGCAAACAAAAGCAGCGCCGCAACGCCCACGTACAGCGGCGTCATGAATCCAATTACAGGTGCCAGCGCTGCCGCCATCAAGAGCAAATAGCCCACAAAGCACACATGCAAACACTGTGCCAAGTTAAAGGCGATGGGAACGTTGCATAAGTTGAAGATCTTCGTGTACATTTTCGGTAGCGTAGACACGATCTTGTTGAGCTCCATGGCTTGTTCCACTGTCACGTAACTTTTCCTCCTGGCACGGTTGATGGTACGTCGCAGCCAGAGCTCCACGATAGCTGCACGCATCTTGTTAGCTGAACCCACGACATTGCGCTCGCGGTTCCACGTGTGGTGTCCGAGCGTCAGCACTTCAGTGCTCGCGAACTCGTCCGCCTCCTTTTGCGTGAGCAGCGCGCGTAATTCCAGCGGTGCGTCACTCTTGTTGCAGTCGTGGAATACCAGCGTCACGTATAGTAGAATGTAGCGCTTGACGTCGCGGATAAACTGGCACTTGTTGCGGATCTGCGCGCGGTCGGCCACACCTTTGCGCGAAAAGTGGACGAAAGCGCAGGCGGTGGCGGTGAGCGTGCGTGCGGCGTCTGCGATCGCGCTAACGTCAGCCACGCCCCGTTGCCATTGGTGCAACGCTGCGAAAATGCGAAGTCCCAGTAGAACCGACAGGAAGGCCGAGGCAGAGAGCAGCAACTGGTCCAGGGCCGCAGCGGACAGCAATGTCGGATTCTCACGCTGCAAAATGACGAGCGCAGCAGAAAAAGACGCGACAATAATTGCACGGCCGAGCGTGGAAGAAGCTGTCAGCGCGGAACCCTCGCAATGCAGCAGCAAGCGCCACAACATGCGGTTGCTGTAGTAGATCATCTTTTAGTGTTTGAAAACGTATTGGTGACCTGTGGGCGGAACGAAATGATTGCATCAGATTCGGCGAATCAGAACCTATGTAAGAACATACCTTTTATGATGGGGAATATTTGTGCGCATTGAAGAACGACGCGATGCGGAGATGCCAGCAGTGCCGTCGGTCGCTCGAGAGCGAGTTGCTCAGCGCGCCTGGTAGGGATTCTGGGTGGATGCCACGTAGTGTATAGTGTGCGTCTTATATTTGACTACGCTCTGATGTGTGATTTGCGCAGTATTGGGCGAGTCTTACGTGCTTCTTCCTACAACTGCTAGCGCTTCCCAGAGTATGTTGCTCCAGCAGAAGCTTCCGACGACCACGGCGACGCCACCGGAGATGGACGAGTCTGGAGCATTTGGAGAGGATCTGTACGCTAGTGCTCGCTACAACCTTTCGCTTCAGCAGGAACACCAACAGCAGCAGAGGCGCCAGCAGGCGCAGCGACGGCACAAGCTCCAGCAACGGCAACGACGGCATCAGCAGAGGATGAAGGACAGTTACATAGAAGCTACAGCTGGTAAATACTTTGAGGCTCATGTGGGTCGAGCAAGTCACGAGGAGGAGAATCTCGAGATGGAGGACAGTATGGTGGCTGTTCCGACGTATGCGGATTTAAGTCACCACGTTCAGCTTCTCACGACGCAGCAGGCGCATTGGTAAGGGCGGGGATTCTACATGTTGGCGAACTCTTTAATACTTAAGTACTCACTTTGCTGTTGGTTTTGGCCAGTTCTGGACTGCCGGTAACGACGCCAGTTTGCCAGGAGTGTGTAGACGGCATGCTCACGATGACTGATGGGTGGGAATAATAGACTTGTTGCTTGCATGGTGATAATTTAAAGCCTGACGAGTTATTACAGGCAAGCCGAACGAGCTCGTTATGAGAAGAGGTGCTTTACAAGTTTCCTGCATAATACAGTGAGCTCAAGCGTTCACAGTGATGATATCGACCGCATTGAAGAAAAGATCCGATTTGTACGCGCTTTGTGACAGTGATTTTGAGTGTTTGTGAAGCTGAACGGCTTGTGTGTTTGCTCTGAACTATGATTTAGTATGAGAAAGAGCTTGACGCGTTGCAAGATAATTTACTGCTGATGGAGGGCGAGAGGGAAGTTATTGCCCAGCAGCAAGAAGCGATGAATGAAGAGGAGAAGGCTCTTATACATGAAGAAGCAGGTCTCTGGAATCAGTTTAATGAAGCACAACTCCATGAAGCCGTGTTTCAAGAAGTCCGCGACGCGGGCACAGCGCAGATTGACGCGATGGAACGTAAAGTTGCGTCGGCCAAACACTTGAATATCCTAACGGATATGTTCGTTATCGGGTACAATGGCCCATTCGGCACCATTAATCAGTTCCGTTTGGGTCAATCATCATCCTCTGCAGTGGAATGGAACGAGATAAACGCAGCATTTGGGGAATGTGCGTTGTTACTGCAGACATTGGCTAGCATCGTCGGCCTGGAGTTCTCAGAGTACGCTGCTGATGCTTTTCTCTGCCTATTTCCCGTATAACTTACATTGCTATCGTGCTTTTGATCTACCAGCTTCAAGATTGTCCCGCTCGGGAGTTTCTCGAAAATGATCCGAACGAGCAACCTCCGCATGGAGTACTGTCTGTACGTTGTTATATTGTGGAGACAATGTGGAGCACTGTAGGCTCATTTTGCCGTGTTGTGTATTGTTGGTATTTTTTGCTCTGTAGACACGGTTCAGACCAGCAAAACTTCGCCGAGTCACACTTTAATTTGGGCTTGGGTGCCTGGATTACGTGTCTTGGGCAGCTAATGGCGTTCGTCCGGGCTCGAGACCCATCCATTCGGCTGCCATACAAGGTTGCAAAGCACTCTATCGGCGGGTACTCGATTCTCTTTATGAAGAACAAGCACAAGGAGTGGACAAAGGCGCTCAAGTATGCGCTAACGAACTTGAAATGGTTGCTCACGTGGGTATCTGCTCGCGGATACACAACCGCTGCATCCAGCACGATCGCATCTGTCGTGGCTCCAAGCAAACCAGCACTCGCTTTCGCTTCACACGCTCCCATTTTGCGCAATAGCGACTCGAAGCAGACGATCATGATCATGGAGCACTTTTCGTAACTTGTATTTGGACCAAAATGATTATGTACATGTGTCGGAAGGTTAAGTTCATGCATCTAACATCTGCCTTCTTTGTCTTCTGTCTTCAGCTACGCTACAACTACCAGAGCGGTAAGATGTGCTGGGCCAGCCCCCGTCTTTGTTCTTCTGATGGCTGTCTTGTAAATATGTGGAGGTTTGACGTTGCTCTCTAGACCCTCGCCTAAATAGTCTCGCACTGCGGTATGTGCACAGCTCATTCTGTGGGCTTTTCAATTTCGACTGCCTGTCGTTTCGGCTGAGGTGACGCGCAGTCCTCCGGCTCAGATGTTTTCTCAGTCGTAGCTTCATCACTCTCAGGTTTCTGCTCGGTCTTAGCTGTATCAGTCTTAGCCTTGGTTGTCACGCTGGAAAGAGGTCGCTTCCTGCCGAGTTTCTTGCTTAAATCTATGCTGAGACTACCAGTCTCCGCTTTTTTCTCTGCCTCAGGTTCTTCATCGCTGTTATCGTGAGCTTCAGAGAAGAAGTGCAGTAACAATCTCGCATCTTCTGACTTTGGCTGGGGCATGGGAGCTAGCCATGGTTGTCCGTCTCCAAACTTCATGTTTGGAAGAATCTTACGGCCACGCACGGATACCGCAAGAGAGGACGGCAACGACGCAGATGACATATGCTGTGAGCCTGGACCACCACCACTGACGTTAAGCGACTCCAAGAAGCGAAGTTCGAGGAGACCGAGCTCCTCACGTGCACGCCGAATTGCTTGGCGGATGGCAGGTGTGTTTTCCATGGCACGAAAAATCTGCTTGCCAATGGAGCTGTTCCCTTTCAGCTTCTTGGTCACGCGCATAGCTTCGCAGTTCAAACGCTTTGCCAGATACCAGCGCAGTGACGTACCATCCTCGACGTCCAGCAGCCCGCGCTTGAAGTAGTGGATGATCATGTTTGTGAAAGCTTCTTCTTCTGCCGTCCACTTGCCACTGCGTAGACCGGGTGAGCACTTGGACTTGGTTGAGCGTTTCTTCTGAGAGGCAGAAGTCATCCCGACGCGAGACACAGAGGTCAACACTGCGGCGGCATTGTTTGCAGCGCTTGTGGTGGTTTGTTGGTGCAGTGTTTGGTCTGACTGCAGTGTCAACATCTTCAAATGTTGTGGTGGGACGTTTTCGCTCTGCTGGGGACTGCTGGGTCCACTATGAGCCAAGCTTGCGATGGCATGAGCGACGGAGTTTCCGGTGCTCATACTGGCACTTGTTGTGGATGTTGAATTGGAGTTGGCTTTACTGGCAGCGTCATTGCCAACGCTCTGGTTGCTGCTCACCATGGACAACATTGTCTTGGACGAAATGGTGCTGCTATTTACTTGGAACAAGTGGATTGGTAGACGTTGAAGCTCGAGGGAGAACTGCAACTGATGTTAGCTTTGCTTCAACTGGGGTCGAGTGCTGAGTCTTTTGTAGCGCTAAGCTGAGCTTTGCCCTGAAGCGAGTTACGTCGAAGGCGTCTGGTGCCTGTTTGAAGTTGGTGGCTCCTAGGGATTCGACAGTGAAGTGGGGAGGCTTCAAGTACATTGGACAGAGAAGAGAGTCAGCCAAACTGTAGGAACACACGTCCGCCATTCAAACCCGTGAGGCTCGGAGCATGCAGAAAAGGAACACTCTTCTTCCTGCTTTGCCCTACATCTTCACGGCTGGTGCTCTGCTTACAACGCACCTGGCTTTTTTCACTCGCACTTTGTATGCTAACGTCCAAGACGCTGGGACAGTCTATTGGTTCACTTCGCTGCTGTACCAGAACCCGCCACAAATCACAGCACGAAATCAATCAGTTGGTCGATGGAGAAAAACACCAAACACTATAAAGACACAGTCTCCACGTGCCTTCAGACTGCTTCAACGTACCAACTGCCAGCAAATAGATAGACGGAGGACTTAACACCGAAGCTGAAGATGCCAAAGTGAAGGAAAAGGCTACTGGATCGCTGCTTCTTACGCTGCTAGCTGAATGACGGATTACACACCGCAGCGTCTTATCTCGGTCGCTTCAAGACTTGAATAATGAGGCCTGTCTTCTTCTGGTTCTGGCCGAGGTTAGAGCGATGTACCCTTTCGCACTTGCGTCTAATTGGCTGAAAAGAGAACAACTTCAACTTGGTGGAGAAACTGTGCCATCCTTGTCCTCGCCTCATCGTTCCTAAAAATGCCGCCCGGCAGCGGGAAAAATGTCCAGAAGGACAGCGGAGGAGCTTTATTGCTTTGAGTGTATGTTTGCTTCTTAAACTTACGCCGTTATTACTGGTACTGTACATGATGTAAGGCTGGCAATGTCGCCGGTCTTGAAGTCGGGCCCCAACTTCAAGCTTCCACTTAAAGTTTGTATTGACTGCGAAATGATTGGCCGCGATCGAAGCACAACGAGGCGATGTTTTACAAATCATCCGAGAGACCCCCAACTGGCAATTTGCTGCGACAATGGAGCATTTTCCAAGGTCAGTTTCCATCCCGGTAAAGGTAAATTGTGTCACAGCTTGAAGCTGACTCGAGTTTTTGGCTCGTAACTCGGTCGATTTGGGCGTTTTACCATGTTGCTCATTGGGTCGGTTCCGTCCCATTATAACTTATCCGCCCGTTACTACCAGCGAAATGAAGCTATCTTCAGTTGCCGTCCATGACACAATTTTGCAACTGACCGACATGTTCAAAGCGCTTCTTGATGCTCCCCACGACGCACTCAGCGACTCTAGCGTTAGCACACAGTCGGCTCCAGCTCCAATCCAGCAGGTCTCTTTACCATGTGTGGAAGGGGAAAGTGAATCTAGTGAGCTTGCTCCGCCTTGATATACAGACGATTGAAGCAGTCCAGATGGTTGTTGAAAACGTCAAAAAGATGAATGTTTGCCAATCGGATTCGGTGAAAATGAATTAACCGTACTGGCTGGTACGAGAGCTAGTTGGTAACGAGAATGATGAAGTGTTGCCCAGTTCGACTGAGGGGGTGGCTCTGTTCTTTAAAGTATACTCATCGACTCTCGCGGCGTGCTCTAGCAAGTTCAGTTACGTGCTATATTTTCGCTCGAACCCTGCACAGGGGCCTGTGTTCGCGTTGAAGTTGAAGTGAACTGCGACCTTTGAAGATTTACTACTCAACCAATTATCAAGTTTAGCGGTTCAGCTAAATTCACGGATTGGATAAAATCAGCCAAATGACCCCATCATTTCAACACAGTACCATGCTCGACTTGTACTTTATTAATGTTGTTGGAAAAAGCTGTTTCTGTTCATGGAAAGCTTCTCGCGCACCTCCGCACCCATAGCACTAGGTGAGCATGGACACAGCTCACAAATCAATTGGTCGTATACAATAAACACCCAAGCAGCGCTTCATCATGTCGTCTTTAGACGGCAGTGGGTCGTTCACCACCAACTTGACGATCTCCGATACGCTCGTTTCACCAACGCCAAGTCCAGAAGAAGCTGCCCAACTCCAGGCCAAACAGGCTATAATGATTTACTTGCTATCACGCTTCCACACCTTACAGCTCTTCCTACTACTTGGCTATGGCATCATGTGTCTACTTTGCATTACCCTCGTGGTCTACTTGCGCTACAAACGAAACACAGCTCTACGCGGTGATGCCACGGCAGCTCGGAAGATTATTCTGCCTGCGTTTGAACCGCTGCTGTGGGTGTTGGGATGCACTACCGGGATCTACACTGCCTTCTTCTGCTCAGCGTTGGCTACAGAACTCTACACGTACGACATCTCCAAGCTCGCAACGGAGGTGTTTTACTCTGGTCGCCAATTCGTCTTCCTCAGTGTCATCGTCTTCATGCTACAGAAGAGTGTATCGGGTCCATCACTTCGACGCACTCTCGTCATTACGCTGTTGTTATCGACCTACACGATTCCTCTCGTGTGGGTCATCACCACGTACTACCCAACTTATGACCTGTATGCACCGTTGACAGTCGCGCGTGGATTGCTCTTGCTACTCTATTCGTACGTGCTAGTACGTCCACCAGCTCGAGCTAGCAAGCGAACACTGAGAGAGTTCTGCGTCTTCGCGTATGTGTACTACGCGCTTCTATTTGCGTACAACGTGTGCTTCCGACGTGGTGACTTGGATGTGGGTTTCTATCTCACATACTCCAATCTTCTGTGTGGATCGCTCTGTCCACTTGTGATCTGGCGTGTGTTGCATGCAGATACCGACCATTGGCGAGGTATGGGCGAGCGTGCTGTTGCACTGCAGCGACTTTTCTGCCAAACACGCGGAATGCCAGAGCGCGTGTCATCCAAAGGGCTCCACATTCTCATTGAGATGCACCGCAAATTCATCATCGACTTTGCGTATCTGGAGCTGCAGCAACGTATTGGTGTCGGAGCCAGTGCAGTCGTCTTAAAGGGGATTCTTCGCTCCACAACGGACGTCGCAGTCAAAGTCTATACACCCACCGACTTCACAGAAGACACCGTCGCCGCTTTCTCCCAAGAAGCAGCTCTTTGCGGAGCGCTGCATCATCCGAACATTGTCGCTTTTCATGGGATGTGTGTCTGTCCACCAACGATTTGTCTAGTTAATGAGCTTTGCGTCGGAAGTCTCGAAGATGTCACTTGTGCAGCTGCAAGACGACGATCAAGGAGTAGTGAGCACGACCACAACCGTCAGCAGCTTCTGATCAATGTCGCTTACATGTTAGACGCCGCACGCGCTGTAGCTTATCTGCACAGCTTCCGACCGCCGCTCTTACACCGCGACATTAAGCCGACCAACTTCCTGGTGGATTCAAACAGCACCGTCAAGCTCACAGACTTTGGTGAGTCTCGCTCTCTTCCTCGATCTCAAGTCATAAGCAATGGCTTCGCTAACACAACTGCGAAACCCCATCGGGTTAGTGTTGGTGGATACAGCAGCGAAAAAACATCGACTGTTGCCATGTTGACCAGCGAGGATGGGACTGTTAAAGTACCGACGGAGCGTGCCAGTATCGAAATTGCTGTCGTTGGGGCTGCTAATTTACAGCAACTTCGAGGCTCCCTCGCTGGCGTGGATGGGAAAGCTTACGGTCATTACAGTACTACCGATGCGAACGCAGTACAGATGACTGTTAAGGGTACAGTGGATTACATGGCTCCAGAGGTGATTAATGGACGAGCAGGATTTGCTGCGTACGGTGAAGCTGCCGATGTGTATTCGTTAGGGATCACAATGTGGGATATCCTGAATCCTGGACAAGAGAAGTTCCCAGATACAGGAAGTAACCATTTCCGCGTGTTTGATCTTGTATTGGAAGGCCAACGTCCCGAGTTGAATCTTCGACTCCATCCAAGTATTCGAGCAATCATTGAGAGTTCCTGGCAACATGATCCACGATTGCGACCATCAGCTCATAGTGTGGTGAGTACTATAGAAAGTATCCAGGAAGAACTCAGTGCAGCTTTCGCTCTTGAACTGGCTGACGAACTGGAAGACGCGATGCGTCTGGCCAAACCTATCGATGCTTCCAGCGCCCCATTAGTGGCCCCTCATGGGTTTTCTGCTGAACAAGCAATCTCCCATATGATGCAGTTGCAGTATGTGGACACTTCCAGTGAAGCTGTACGACTGGGCAATGCACTGATGGACTCTGGTTTGCTACATCATAGTAAACACGCCCATCCATTTGAATTATCCGATGAAGTGTATTTCTTCGATGACGACAACATCAACCTTTGTCAACCGCTAGTGGTTGGTGCGTATTCCCATACCAAGTGCGAAGGTGAGAGCTCTACAGCAATCAGTTCACGTCCTTCCAGACGGACGTCGCATCGCTCGGATTCTACAAATCCATTCACAAACTCAGCGCGAGTTCGTAGTGACAGTTCTCAATCTCAATCAGATCGTACGCTTTTGGAGAACGGATTCTGCGCGTGTCGGAAGTTAGGCCAACGACTTAAACTGCCCAAATCATCCAAAACTCGCCACAGATTTCGCCGAAAGAAGGCGAAACCGTCTCCCGCAGTGGTAGCAAGCGATGTTAGCGAACAATTGCAAACGAGACTTCTCCTTGAGTCACCGCATGATCCGAATGAATTCGACGGCTTCGACGCAAGCCCTTCAATTGTATAGCACAGTAAGCATATATTATCTTTTAGTAAGGAGATTTTCCGGTTTTTTACAGGAAATTTGAATGAGAATTGAGTAAATTGACTAAAAGTTTGTGTCTTTCTTGAAAGAAGTACTGAGCGGGGTCCAAATGTTATAGCTACCTTGTTTTCAAGAAGCTAGAATCAAAATTGAGAGCCTTCCATAGTCGTAGTTAGTAACTGTAGTGGCGATGATTGAAGAAATGCAACTACATTTGCAGGAATTCATTTCCACAACCTGAACCATATCGAATTCTGCATCACTACAAGATGAGACACTCTCTCTGTAGATATCAGACATTTAAACAAATTACTCATCTAAGATCCGCAGAGCTTCGTTTGACTTTACGCACCTTAAACTTTGGTGGAATTGGATGTTCGCGAAGGTATTGCTCTTCGTTGAAATCGTCGGGACGTGCGTGAACTGCTGGCAATATACCCGAAATGGTCGTGAACACGTTCCCGCCCTTAAAACCAACATAGGTGCCATCAAAATTCCCGTGTTTTCTCGAACTTTCTGCATTGAAATCTGAAGAAATTGGCAATAATTCAAACCGTTGACGTCACGAGCCCAGACCTCGACTTCGTGATCGTCCACCTGATCGACTTCATGATTGTCCATTGGAAGAGTGTTGTGATCTGGAGCGGGCTGCACAATCGCGGCTTGCAGCGATGGCCAAAACTCATTTCTTATTGTTGAAGTGAGTTTTAACCAATCACATTAGACCACAATTTGTGTTAATGTGTTTTCTCGAAAACCTTTTTTTGGGTCAGCCGCTGCGACCCTAATCTTGTGACTCAAATCTTGCGCAACTCTCTTTTTGGGTTAAATTAGGGTCAACGACTCCCGTTTTGGGTCAAATTAGGGCCGTTTTGGGTCACTCCCGTTTTGGGTCAAATATTCTTCTACATGTAGTTTTGCGTCTTTTGCTACACTGTAGCAAAATAGCTGCAATTTCGTAAATTTCTATTGACAACATCTTCGTGAAGAGCGACACGATGTGTCTGTCTAAACTGCTCCAGTTATGTTTGGAATGCCCGACGATAAAAGCGTGAGCCACATTGCGAACAAGAGCTTCTATTGCTGCATCAGAGCGAGGTTTAACCCCTCCAAGACTATTTCTTTGCAAACGACGTTTTCTCTCAAATTTCGTTCGGAGCACTTTGCCGAGCTTGTTAATTGAAGACTCATAACTTATGAGTCATAAGAAACTCAATTGCATTGTAGCGTCGCGGTATCCCGCCTAGAAGCTCGGAAAGAGGAAAGTTAAGCCAGCCCGCGATCGGAGTAATATGTATTTTGACCTATAAAACCTCTGACGTGTAACTTGGTCTTGACCACGGGACGTCGAGGCATTCATAAGATTGTGACGCATACGTTTGGGCGTGAACGCAGACAACCTAGAACAGGCTTTCTTCGGTTTAAAACTTTTCGACACCCCTCCAGGCATCTGGAAGATAGCGAACGAGGATTTTCTGGGAGCCGACAGCAACTTTGAAGAAGTCATGAACGGATTAGTCAGAACTGTCGCCGACTGCTGGAGACTTGCAGCAGCATCGTATTTTCAGGCAGTATGGAGCTGGAGAGTCAGTTACTTCGACTCCACAGCAAATGTCCAGCATGGACATCATGCGGGAGTCTTCAACCGACGTCTACGTACGAATGTAACCACTCTGGCAGCCCATGTTCGGAAGTCTTATTCGGTTGGCGTTGCTCCAGTAATTACGTCCATAATGAAGAGAGCTTTTTATGTTCGGAAGTCTTATTCGGTTGGCGTTGCTCCAGTAATTACGTCCATAATGAAGAGAGCTTTTCTTCAGGACATAGTCCTGACACCACGAGATGTGGAGATCGGGGTTACCCCGCTTTACATCATGTTCTACGGAGGGACAACTCAAGGACGGAGGGGTCCCAGCAGCAGTGGGCTGATAGCGCTTAAACTGTTAACCGGCCGGGCAGAACCGGAGGTGGTGTGGACAGCGGGCATGTCGTACGCTAGCAGCAACTTCACGTTGTCGGAAGCAACGATGATGGGTGTATTAACGGGTTTACGGACTTGTCTCGACCGGCGTTTTCTACCCCTGAGATTGGCAGGTTCGGATAAGTGGACGGCGGACCACCTGGGACAGCGGAGACCCCCACGCACTGGGAGACTCAAGACGATGTACTGGAAAATCCAGAGAGTGCTGAACTCACTTGGAGACGTCCAGTGGCTACTACATCCAAGAGAGGCCAATAGAGCGGCAACGGCGCTAGCAACTACGGCGTTGGAGAGTGGAAAAAGCAGACAGTGGTACGAGGATGGAACGGATTCTGTGACGGAACGCTGGAATGTCATATCCAGGCACGTGGCTACGGACATGGCGCACTGGACCAAAACGATGGATAACGCTGCACAGGGGGCGGCAGCGGCCGTACGCCTCTAATCAGGCAAGGCAAGTACCGGGAGTGTGAAAGCTCAGACCGGATAGGCTAGCGGAAGACGTAGGGGTTTTTGCTAGGACGGACATAGGAAGTCGTTAGAACAACTAAGTGACATCAATGTACCTCATTCCAAATTTTTGCTAGGACGGACATAGGAAGTCGTTAGAACAACTAAGTGACATCAATGTACCTCATTCCAAATTAATTAAGATTGTGACGCATACATACTTGTATGGGTGCGAGAGGACGTCGTAGTGCATTCATTGTTGATTTATGTTGTAAGTAATGAGTAGTGTTATCTTTATGCCACATTGCCACTTATCATTCGGTAAGAGACGACAAACATGAGATTTACTAGGAGTTACCGAAGGAAAAGTGTCTGATGCATTCATTGTCCACTATTCGTAGATAATATCAAGCTCATGATGGCAACCACCACAGCCAGAAGTGCAACTACATTTGCGGTAATCCATTTCCACAACCTGAACCATATCGAATTCTGCATCACTACAAGATGAGACACTCTCTGACAGAGGTCGGAATTAAATATGGCAATTCAGTAATATATTTATTTTCCCAATAAAAATATGTATTATTGGATTTGGCCGACTCCAATACAATATATAATTGGGCAATAATTGACAATAAATATGACAAAAGTAAGCCTGAAAAGTAATGCAAAAGTAAGCCTTTTAAATTAACGTGGTCAATCAATTCATGGCCCTTTAAATGTTTTAGACCAATAACGAATTCGTATTTCGCTCGACTACTCGCTGATTGGTCAAGAAATCTGCAATTAACCCAGCCAGCATGCGCGCTCAATCCGCTGCATACAAGTTGCTGCAACTTGTAGAATACAAAATGTGCTCGCTGTCAAACATGCCAACTCTCTAACGGTAAAGTGACATTTAGTTGACAGTTTATGTTTTTCAAGTTAGGAAGGGTAGCTCGCGAAAGTCTCCAGGAAAAATCCAAGTGGATATCCACTTGGATACGGTAATTCCTCCCCTATATTGCAGCCGGCAGTCGACTTGCCTCAAGACATCATCGGCGATGTCGTGCGTGCGGAGCTCGGGACGGTGTGGACCGTCGATCGGTGAGCCTTCATTCCTACTGGACTACCAACCGGGACATAGGGAAGAGGAAGAACAGGTAAACGATCATAAATAATATTTTAATTGCGGCAATATTTATTATTGGCATCGCACAAATTGCAATTTTTATTATTGAGTTGAATGCCCTCCAATACAGTATGATACTGTATTGGCGGACCTCTGCTCTCTGTAGATATCATACATTTAAACAAATTACTCGTTTGAAAACCACAGGTGCTTCGCTTTACTTTACGCACCTTAAACTTGGGCTGAATTGGATGTTCGCGAAGGTATTGCTCTTCGTTGAAATTGTCGGGACGTGCGCGAACTGCTGGCAATATATCCGAAATAGTCGTGCGCTCGTCCCCGCCTTTAAATCCAACAATGGTGCCATCAAAGTGCCTGTATTGTTTATGAACTTTCTGCATCACCTCTATGAAGCGCGAAGAAATTGGCATCTTGACTACATAATTCATACCGTTGGCGTCACGAACCCAGACCTCGACTTCGTGATTATCCATCGGATGAGTGGCGTGATCCGGAGCGGATTGCACGATCGCGGCTTGCGTGTTATGTTGCCAAAAAACTCGTTTCCTTTCTGGTGAAGTTGTAGGCGTGAGTTTTAACCAATCACATGTGAACAAACTCAGGTATAACTTATTAGGAATGAATGATGAGAATGTGCATTTTGAAATCCTGTGGTCTCCGCCTGATTTTTTTTTTGATTCTGTTGCTTTATGCTTCGTTCATTGTTTATTTCTCTCCAAAAAGCTGGAATCGGATGTTCTCCCTGTTCCACTTCCGATCTGATTCCATGGCTACATCAATAACTACCGGTAAGCAGCTCCAATTAGCAGCCACCGTACAACCTAGTTCAGCTGATATCAACAGTACCATGCGGCATAAGCTCAAATTGGATAAAAGTATCAATTGTAAAGGACCAATTTAATGGACCTCCAGAGTCCCAAGTGCGAGTGAGAGCATAATCCAAAATGTACAGTATTTAGCAGCTTCTTTAGTTATAACTTATAACCAAATAATACTAAAACAATTTATTTCATTGAGTGATGATGTCGTTCATGGGCTTTCTTCTGTAAATGAGAGCACGATAGCGTTGGCTGCGTCAAATTTGATTGCCAAAATAGAATATTGGGCCGGTTTTAAACCCGAAGAAGAAAAGTGGGATAAAATGAGACCGCGTCAAACAAAAAGACGCTTAGCCACCATTTAGATGTATCGAGATAAACGGCTTTAAAGATTGGCAAACAAAAATCGAGCTTAAGTGAAATTTCCCACAAGGACCCTTTTTGTAAAAGTCTAAATTTAGAGGAGGTGTATCGACCGTTGCCCAAAAGTATCATGAGCACCGCAGCACCAGCCAACAGCGAACCGACAAGCACTGTGACCAGACGTCTTCTCGGATCCCTGCGAGATACATCTGATGACAGAGAAGGTGGCTCGTCCGACGACAGAGCGTGGGAACAGGTGTCCGGGGACGAGAGCGAAGAGTCCTCAGTCGAGGCTAGTCAATTTCCTGAGGACGACTGTGCTTCTAGTGGAGAATCAAGTCTGGACGAGAGCGTCTTTTTATTAGACGAGGATGTTCGAGCTCGCGTCACGAGTTTAATTCAAGCGGACGCGTGTGAAGGGCATTGTCTTCGCGGAAAAGCAGCAGAATTGGAGCAATTCTTGGGATCTATCGAGCATATGAACTCTATGGAGAAGAAGCAGAGTGTTCTTACTGCCTTGGTGCTGCTGATGAAGACTGACACCGCAGTTCGTCGACGTGGAACCGGGGCTCGCCAAACATTTGCGTATTATTTGCCTTTGGTTGGTCGCGTATGTCGAGAATCGTGGTGCTCGCTGTACGGCGTGTCTACGGCAACAATTACTCGCTATCGCCGGCAGATCCAAGGTGGTGTTTTCTCCGTGCAGGTGCACAGAGGCAAGATGAATTTGAACGCCAGCAAGATCAATATTTGCTGGCTCGCGCAGTGGTTTCGAGAGTTTGCAGGAACTCTGGGGGATGTGGTTCCTGTACGCGTGCGGTCTCAAGAAACAGTAAATGGTGTAGCGATGAAACGATTCTCGGCAGAGGAGTACACGTTGCTGCCGGCTTTCTTCACCTGGGATCAGCTTTACGTGGAGATGCAGAACTACGTGGCGGAGAACGAGATGGACGTGCGCGTGCTCCAGCCTTCAACTTTTCGGAAGCTGCTTCAGTCATGTTGCCCGACAATTCGAATTCGCTCTCCACGTAGACATGTTTGTGACGTGTGTTCTGTTCTATTCTCGCGGATGAAGTCTGGTGTCACTACAGAGCTCACTGAGGAACTTGGAGTCCACACATCGGCTGCTAAAACCATGAGGTACGCTGGTTTGGACGTAGGCATCTTTTGATATGGTTGTGGATACTAACATCATTTTGATTAATTATGAACATTATCTTACAGGAGCGAGTACCAGAACGACATTGAAGCAGCTTCAGACGAGCACGCTGTTATAGTGATGGACTTCAGCCAGAATCTCACGCTGCCCAGCGTGAGCGCTACGCCTTCCCAATGGTACTTTCTGTCGCTGGTGAATGTGTATCTCTTCGGTATCTACTACGCAAACAAGAATATTCAGTACAATTACGTATACGAGGAGTCCGTGGCTGGAAAGGGAACGGATGAGGTGAACAGCCTCCTTTTTCACTTCATTGAAAAAATCGTAGTCGCCATCGGCCACAAGAAACTCACTATCTACGCTGACAATTGCGGGGGTCAAAACAAGAACAATTTCGTCGTGAAAATGTTGCTAGGGCTTGCTCAAATGGGTGACTTAGCTATCGACCTGAAATTCTTTATCAAGGGACATACGAAGAATGATGTAGACCGTGGATTCGGCCACATCCGAAAGAAGTTTGCGCGCGAGGACGTATGGACGATGGATTGTAGACCGTGGATTCGGCCACATCCGAAAGAAGTTTGCGCGCGAGGACGTATGGACGATGGATCAACTACTCGAGGTAGTGAACGCCGCGTCCAACTCTGCTTTAGTGCATATTCCTAAGCAAAATACTGTCATGAGGGTGTACCGGATGGCTGTTCAGGAAGCCTATAAAGACATGAAAAGCGTGCAAAGCTTCCAGATATTTGGAATGAAAACCGACAAGCCAGGCGTCGTGTCCTGCAGGGCGGGTCCTACAAGCGAAGTGGTGGAGCAAGATTTACTTCGTTCGTTCGATGGTATCCCTACATCTGCGGAAAAAGTGCGCGGGCTTTTCGAGACCCACATGGACCCGCTGCAGCCATCAGCGACTAACTTCGAGAAGAAACAGCAAATGTTCAGCAAGGTGAGCCCGTATGTCCCGCTAGAGTTCCGCTCAGATCCTATCTACGAGGCCCCCAACGAGGAAGAAGTACAGTTATGTCCCGCTAGAGTTCCGCTCAGATCCTATCTACGAGGCCCCCAACGAGGAAGAAGTACAGTTGGCAAACGAAGCGAAGAAGGCGCGCCGTAAGGCCTCAGCGAAAAAAAAGAGAGACGCCACTCCTGCCGCCGGCGCCAAAGAAACAGCACCGGTGCCAGAGGGAGATGAAGTGGCAGCAGTGCCCGGAGAGCAAGCAAGCGAAGCTGCAGAACCGAAGACTGGCAAACAAGCCCGAAAACGTGCGAGGAAAGATAAGTAGGCAGTCTGAAAGTCTCAGCAGTATTTCGGAATGATTCTTAGGTGAATTTCCAAATTTTGACATTTCGACCAAAATACACTTAACATTTTGAGATCGAGACACAAACACCCAAATTTAAATGGGAAGGAGAGCGAATCAGAGCACGGGAATAGGTCTATTAGAATCACAATGAAAAACTAAAACAAGACAAACAATAACATTTTTTTGAAAAATAGTTTTTGAGGGCAACACTTTTTTCAGATGCTCGGTGGTTGGCGAGTTTTTAACTTTTCCTAGCTCCGAGGGCACCAAACGAAAGAGGAGAAACCCGTCATTGCAGTGGTGTGCTCAAATCGCGATTCGTACTTAGGTTCGTTAGCATACTTTCGTTTGACGCGGTCTCAAATGATCATCCTGCTGAAGATAGGGACAATTAAGAATAAATCATCACCACTACAGTGACTAATTACGACTATGGAAGCCTATGAATTCTAATTCCATCTCCATGAAAAAACTTCGCTTGCCACAGAAGTAGCTTTAACATTTGGACCCCGGTCTAAAACTCGGCATTTTTCCTTGTGTGTTCTTCATATTGCAGTAGAATTGTTCGTGATCTGCTCGATCTCTTCCTCAGCACAACCATGTCCACACACTACAAACCTCATTCTTGAGCGTACCGCATTACAGAAATCATAATTCGCAGATATATCATAGTTCACACCTTCGGCTAGCCAATCACGAGCAAGTACTGATATATTTAAAATGTAACAAGTTACTCACAATTTAAGGCTGTACCCCATGACACCGCGCAACCAGTCGTTCGCGCACTTTTATTCGAGCCAAATTTACACAACAGTCAGCTCACTTCACCAAACACGCCATCCACACCAGCACCATGCCTCGGACGGGACGCAAGCGCACTACTCGAAATGGCTCGAAAGCCAAGATGTATAAGCAAGTAGCGGTCTCATACCGCTTCACGTTGCGTGTGCTAAGGTACCTTGATTCTCACAGCATGGAGGAAGCCATCAATCGTTTCTATCCTGGTATATTAAGCCCCCATGTGCGCTCTAAGAAGCGTCTTTGTTACCCGTGGAAGGCAGCTCGCATCTTTATTGAGGCGAAGTGTGTAGCTGGGCTAGGCAGCCATCACCGACACCGATCTCGTGGGATGGGTGCCACTCTGCCCGGTGCAGCCGAAGAACAACTCGTGAGGTGGATAAACGATCTTCGAGCAGATGGCGTGCCCGTTACGGGTCTGATGTTGAAATTGCAAGCTCGTGATCTCTATGCTTCTACAGGACTTCCTCGTGGGGCTTTTACGGCGTCATGGTCCTGGCGGAAGCACTTCTTGCGCCGCCACAAGCTGGCGATCCGCCGTAGAACGAGGGAGGGACAAACAACTCCAGAAGATGCCATTAAAAAGTGGCAGAGTTCAGCCGTCAAGTCTGTGAAAAAATGAAGAAGCTCAAGGTTACCAAGGTCTACAATGCCGACCAGACAGGTGCAGTATATATTATGCCTTTAGACAGATTCATAATGCTAACGCTCGGTGTGAAGGTGTTAATTATGAATATGTTCCGACAGCCACGGTCAGTAGTAGGGGGGCGAAGACCATCTGGGTAAAGTGCGCAGGAAAATCCAAGGAGCGTGTGACCGCTATGCTACTAGCTGACAGTGATGGACGCGAAGCAGACCCCTTTCTCATCTTCAAGACCAAGCCATCCAAGGTCGCTGAGATAGCACGAAAAAATCTGTCCTTCGGCATGGTTTCGGCCGCCAACTTTGGGATAAACTGCAGAAGGAGCAGGTAGGTGTCCAAGTTTATGGAAAAGGTGCTGGATGGTGGAACAGTGAGCTGTCTATCGAGTTTCTCTGTTTTCACTTTGATCGAAGGTAGAACATGCATGAACCTGTGCTACTTCTATGGGATGATTTTTCGGGACATTGACGCTACGATGTATTGATCTGTGCTAGGCTGCTGAACGTGGAGCTGATGAAAATCCCGCCTGGCTACACATACGTGTGTCAGGCGGCCGATGTGGCTTGGAATGGTCCACTGAAGGGTTATCTACGCAAGCAATGGATTGAGTTTCTTCTCGATCAAGTTCGTGCATCAAACCGCGAGTCTCCGTTCAAGATGGTGGCGCCTTCAAGACCCGGCGTCATCAGCTGGATTAAGACTGCGTGGGATTTACTAACTGCAGCTACGATTATTGGTGGCTTCACGAAGGCCCGATTTATTTTAGTAAGGTCACAGCAGCTTGATGAAGAACAAAGATCTGAGCCCAATTGGAGTGAGCTAATTCAACTTTTGCAGCAATATTGCGTGCTGATGCTGTAACGGACACTCCACTGACGACGGTCAGGACGCTCATTATGGATTCGTCTCAAACTGGTGAGCTAAGCGCTGATGAGGCTCCAAGCACACATCCAGCAGACGGAGACACACTCAATTCCGACGTTGAAGGTGATGTGGACTCGGACCCCTGGTTCACAGAAGTGGAGGCAGGTTTGCCGCCGGACGCTGCGGCCTATTTCGATGTTGAAGTAGACGGGGAGAGCGATGAAGGGCTTGAAGGTAACGCACTTCTCAGCCGCGAGAAGAGGAAAGCGAGGAGATAACTGCAGAGAGCGACTGTCAGTTGCAAAGGCAAGGCTGACGCGAGACTGGGCAACTACTACGGCCAACTGCGATGCTTTGTCGAAGGAGGAAATGAAGGTGCTTGCGCTTGATGCGGAGGCGCTGAAGCAAATGCGTGTTGACGGCTGGAATTTTGGTACGTTTGTAAAACTTATTAATGGTGTATATACAACATGAACTCGTCGATTGTAGTATCTCTCTGCCATACCTCTCCAGTGGTGGCCCAATATGTTGACCTTGACATCCTCAGTCCACGGAAAGCCGCTAGCCCACTCAGCAAACTGTATTTGCCTCACAAAATGCTTCCTCCAGGACAAGAACCCACTACCAAGCCCTTGGTAGAGCTCCTTGCCGTCAAACGGCTGAATTCCGAGCTTGCGCTGCCGCGTATCACAAGTGTGGACCCTGTGGGTGCATCTGCTGCTATGGCACTTGCCTGTACGCTTGCTGTGGCACAAAGTGCTGCAGTAGCATCGGCTGTGGCGACTGCGCCATCGCAACGTTGGCCGCAGCGTCAGCGTAGCCAGGTTGCTTCATTCCAAAGTACGTGTCTGGCGAGAGAACTGTCAATTTTCTCGTTGGTGGAGTCATGTCGAGGGCGTGGCGACGAATCTCCTGTCCTAGCCCCAAAGACGAGCCGAACACGCTGACCTCATGGTCCTTCTGCCGCTCCTTCTCTCCTTGACTCTCCTGGGATGCCTCGAGGTGCTCCATGCGCTCTGCGAGTCCAGTAAGAAGATTCGGCAGCTTGTCCTGCGTGCTCTCCGGCCCCTCTGGCTCCTTGACTTCGTCCTTCTCCCCGTAAGGGTTGTCGGAACTTTCGCGACCGTCAACCTTCGGCTGCTCGCGGTCTTCACCCGCGGCAATGGCATTCTCTGTTAGGCTCATAACCTGTAAGATGTTGAGGATATGCCGTGGAAGTAGAAGTGTTCATTACAATGCTCCTAGTGTTCCTGTGTCTTACCTTGTCATGTTTCCTGACGCCCTTGCACCACTCGTCTTATGCCACACTGCCCATCCCAAAGAGCCGGCGGCCGAACCGGTTACTAAATCGCGGTTCAGCTCACTTTCGAATAGGGGTTCTTAGGGTTTACATAACATACACAAGCGAAGGCGAAGCCGTAGCGGGCTTAGGGTGTATCAACAGCGAGCGCAGCGAGCCGCCAGGATCGGAGTGCGTAGCATTGTGATATGGGTACGTACGTGTCCGTGAAGGAATAAGCACGTGGTGTTTGTAGTCCGTCTGCGGAGCACGCGGATACAAAGCCAGGACCATGCAAGGTGACCAATCGCCCATATAATTTTGAAAATAACCGATACATAATGCATAAGTACCCGCTCAAACTTTCCACCCTTGAACAATATCTCGCTAACAAAGAGCGCATTAAGACAGCACATAGGCGCTACTACCAGCGCACACGCGACACGCGCTTGTTGTATCATGAAAGCTATTGTGTTTTCTACTCGAAATTCATTGCGCGGTGCTTCGAATTAATCGCCGCTTAATCGCGCGAGTGTTATACTTCACTATTTTAAGTACGAATGAGAACATATGAGGGCCCTTTATTCAAAAGTATCATTACTGATTAAACCTCAAAGCCAATGAGCTATACTACATTGAGAGGGCTCCTTTGGCTACACTATGGCGCTTTCAGATCCAACAAAAGTCAAAAACTGAAAAAGTTGTGGGTATCGGTGCGAGAAGCCCCCCCCAAATTAATCTAAAAAACGTTTTTTTGTGTTTTTTGAAGTAGAAACGCTGCTCTTTCCATGGCACTTTCGGCACCTCTTAAAACGCATTGGAAGTTTAAAACAATGGACCTCGACTTGAATATCGAAAATTGGCTGAGATTTGGATTCGTTTAAAACAATCAATAACATTTACGGAACTATTCGATAGTATCCTTATGCCATACTTGCTATCTTAAATTGCAGCAGCCTTGCCTCCGTCGTCTGCTACTTTCTTCGCTCTAATGCGTGCCCTGCGCTCTCTCGACGCTTCTTCTTTATTAGCGCAGTCTTCTCCACTATCTCCACTGTCGGTAACGCGTATAGGTCGTGGTACATAGCGACACAGTCGAAGTTAGAAAAAAATCGATTGTATCATTAATAAATCACCAACTATACAAAACGATCATTAAGTACCTCATTGCTTTGGCGTCTTCAAGGTGCTCCCCGAACACCTCCGCGCTCTCCGTCGGGATACTCTGTCATCTGTAGTCGGTAGATGCGGCATTGGTCATACACTTGGTCTCTGGGCGACTGAATACGGATGGTAGGACAACGCTGCTTCAAAGTGCGCTGGAATGAGCTTTCAGACGACCAAACTGTGTCCATGTAGTTGTCATCTAAATACGTGACGTACTCGGCACGCAAGCTCTCCCATGTAAAGCTGGATCGTGGCAATGTGTAGTCCTCCGCGCTGTAATATCGGCGAGTGTGAGCCCCCTCCACTTTTTTCATCCGGACGCGAACTGGAACCACCTCGCCCAAAGAGACGACAACTCAAAGCCACGACACTAGGAGCTCTGCGTCAATTTCTCTGTGGTTTTGGTTGTTCATTCCACCACGACGCTTAATTGCGATTCCTTCCTCCCGTACACGCTGTCGGTATACGTGCAGCGTCCGATGGCTAATGTTGTAAAGCATCTGAAACACCTCCTTGCACACGGGCCCAGCATAGGCCACGAGGTTCTGATATTTTTCTCGAGGTCACATGATTGTATCGTCTGCGGCAGCTCGCGAGTCTGTCCTTGCCTTCTTTGCGGCACTTTCGGACCCTGCGGCGACGGCACACACCGCGATTGTCGTTTGCAGTGATGTCCGCTGCTCCTCTTTTGTCATTTCACGCAGCGATGACACCAGCTGAGTTAAGTGCGCCCGCCTACCGACGAGGCACTGCTTCGCGCAGCACGTGAGACCCCCCAGTTGCTGCACCTCCTTTTCTAAAGGAGCTTTTCTTCTCACCAACTCAGCGAAGCTAGAAATGCTGCGTCCATTTGTCGAGCCGCCGCTCAGGTTACTCATCTTCTACAGCAGGAGCGGCTGTCGACTGACCCCGGGATGGCCAATGTCTTCGTTGCTCTCGAAGAAGGAGTCTCCGAGCAGCAACCGGCTCATTTCGCGGTCGTTCCCCATGCGTAAGTCGGCTTTTGGGAGGCGATTTTTTCTTTTGCTGTTTTCTCGAAACTTCCAAAACTACCTATTTCACCTCACCCAAGTTGAAAGGCCCCTAGCAATAAAACTCAAAAAAGCCGAAATGATAATTTTGAAAAAAGGAGCCTTATACGTGGGCGATTCCACTAATGACTTGAATTTGTATGTGAGCTATTCGATGAGTGATTGGTCTAGAAAACAAATGACAAGAAACAACATTGTGAAAATCTGGTGTAATATCGCCAACATTTATTGATTTTACGTAAGAAAACAGAAAATGAGCTAAACTGGCTTACCGGTACAAAGTCGCGCGCTGCACGAAGAAGCTCTGAAATTAATAGAAGCTTTGACACGTACACAAAGATCAGCTATGTAGGATATCACACATCCAATCCGATTGAACACAAAGTCTGGCAATGGACGTCAGGGTCTTCAAATCCAAACATTAAAAATATTGGCAGGAAATCCAACACCCCGACCTCACCCTCAAACCCCTGCCCTCGCGGCTGAACCTTATAGGATCGACTGGAGTGATCAATGGTTGTCCAGGGTTTAAGCCCGCGTGCTCTGCACACGGACCTTAGAGCACTGGCGTAGATTCGTGTTTGCCGAGCTCGCTTGTATCTAGTGCCTACTAAACATCGAATGCCGACGAGCCCTGCCTTCCCCACCTTCGTACAACATGCATGCTTTCTATTGGTTCAGATATTCGCACTTAAAGAAGTGGGGTGACGACACAGGTATGAAATTTATCAGTTTCTTCCGGTATTAATTCCTAAATCACCAACGGTAATTGCTACTGGCTAATTCAGTAACAACCTCTTTCAATTAGTGCATTAATTGCAATATAAATTACCAGGGTAATGCAGTTTGGGATATCACCCCTGACTCGCATCCTGTCTTAACTCTGAAAATAAATTTCAGAGGAGCAGGGGTTAATAATACTTTGTGAAATATGACTCTTCGGTAATACTACATGTACTAGGAGTGCTACAGCGTTTACTGCTTGTTAGTTACTGCAACCAAAATTAGACGGAATGCCCTGAACAGACTATCCGATAAGCCCTCATTCGCCTCACATTTCCATGTTTGTTAAGAGTTATGGCCCATAGTATGAAATACCTACCAATTCGTGGACAGAGAAGTGGTCAGGGGTTAATAGTAGCGATGAAAATCGAGTAGTAGTATTACCGGAACTACTCAGCCTTTTTTCAGACACATACTCATATTAGTACTGATTTCAACAATGGGTAGTAGAAGTAGTCATATTAGTACTACTACTCTGAGTACTACTGACGGGTCAAAGACCATTCGCGGATCGTGCTTCATCTTCGCGCCCCGCTTCATCCTCAAGATCTCGTCCCTTCTGTGACGTAGCAGAAGTTGCTTCTCCGCACGTCTGCTGTCCATCCTGGTCCGTAGGGGCCCATCACATCCCTCCCGTAGAAACACCCGTTCCTGGAACGCTGAAGCGGATATCTTGCCAAGATGGATGCGAGCTAGCAAAGCTATTGATGGAAACTGTCCCTCACCCTCGTCGTGAAACCACGCCAGCACGGCAATGTGCTCGTACAGGCCCAGTAAGGACCAGCACATGCCGCTACGTCCATCTATGTACATGTCCTTGGACATGTACTCCTTGGCCTTGTCCGGGTTCTGGAGCTGAGCAACCTCCAGCCACTCAGACTCTAGTTCGAGCCATTCTTTCATGATGGCGTCCGCTCGAGCGTTAATCTCAGACTCTTTCGCCTACTCTCTCGTCTTGCTGGCCCGGATTGGAGCGCCCAGCAGCAGCTCGTCTTCGTCATCCCACTCAGTTGATGTGGTGAAGAAAACGGGGACGCCAAGTCTTGGCTCAGTAAGCTGCTCTGCGAGGATGTCTGCGGAGATAGCGGTATCTTGCCAAGTTTGATCACGCGCAAACACCTCCCGATGCTCGTCGCGCAGGTAGTCAATGCCGCGCTTGTAGATGGCCTTCCCCTCTGTTCGAGAAATATTACCGACGGCTGCAATTTTCTTTGCGCTGGACTTCGTTCGGGGGTCGAGTAGTACGCGCGCCATCGCCTCCTTGGTCACCTTGGGGAAGCGCGCTTGCAGTTGGAGCAGTGTCCTTCTTAGGCATGTTTTGCCGACTTCAGAGAACTGGTCTAGTTTTTTCAATATTCTGCGATGACTTGACGCGTTGCAATCTCACGACTTTGGCGACTCCACAGCCCAAATGTTGCGCGAGGGCGCTTTTGAGGAAGCATTGAAGACGGCAGGGATAGTCTTACCGGTGAACACTGCAGGAACAGTCTGTCTGTGGCTCGGATGAACCACCTGCACACAAGATAGAGAGCAAAATCTACAGCGTAGTGTGAATTAGCAAGGTCCAGAATAAGCGGAAATATAGACTTTGCTACCTCTCGTTTAGCGCCGATTCACAGCCTTCAAATACGCCGACTGCGCACATGTGGTGGGTGGACTTACCACAAACGGTACACGGATCCGTTTTAAGTTCAGCGCTGTCATGGCATCCCTACACAGCGCAGCCCATGGTCGATCGCTGTTATACGGTCGGAATTGTACAATGGCGATCGTGGCGATAGTCGGAGTGGGTCTTTCCTAGAGACAAGCTTATGTTGCGGAAGGAGGGCTTAGCTTGCTCGTTCACGGTTTTTCAGAAATAAGACTTTCAAAACCGCCTCGCGAGTCATATTTGGTCAGTCATAGTAAATACCGCACTAGTGGGTAGTAGTATGACTACTACCCCCCCCAAAAAAAAGTGGTACGTTTTCCCGGAACCTTTTAAAATCGAGACGTCATTTCGTAGCCCCGATTCGAACATGAAGGGCTACGAATTAGCCAATTCTGACCGTTTTTACGTATATTCTCTGGATTTATTCCAGAGTTTTAGGAGGATACCACTCGGAGGTACCATTATGTCGCTTGTGCGTTTTTCACCTTCGAGCAACACTTCGAGTAACATGACGGGACCTGTACTTGAAAATCACATAATCACCCCAAAAAGCAAGATTATTCACTTGTCGGTGCCGTCTACCCCAAAGCAGAAACTGCACACTGCCAATGGACTTATCCGTGGTGGACAAGGCGTGACAGCGCCAGCTTTATTTTTAGCGAATCGTAACTGCACAGAAGATATCTTATATCCAATGAGCGAAGGCTTTCGATCTTCCCATCCAGCATTTCGTAAAGAAGCTGACATGGACGAAACCTTCGAAGCAGTCTGTTGTCGAAGACAGCTACGACAACTCCTTCGAATATATTAGGGATCAGATGAAATGATAAGCGAATTTGAACGTCTGGAGGCAGCTGTAAATGCAGTCAAATCTGGAGAGCTACTTATGGTAGATGGTTTAGATCCCGACACCAGTGATTGGAAAAATTGTATTGGCAAGTATTGGAACGTAATCCAATGCAGTTTAGATGCCAGTACCGAATTCCCTATGTTATGGCATACACCAAAGTGTACTCACATAGACCAGATCA